>JAVQJD010037146.1:0-12793 GCA_036023655.1 Nannoperca australis
GGCAGTTTCTGTGGAGTGACCGGGTTTGAAGCCTGATTGGTTGGGGTCGAGGAGGTTGTTCTGTTTTAGGAAAATAGACAGTTGGTTAAAAACAGCACATTCTAGTGTTTTGGACAGAAATGGTAACAGAGATACTGGTCTGTAGTTCTGGAGGAGAGATGGGTTGAGAGATGTTTTTTTGAGTAGTGGTGTGATGCGGGCCTGTTTGAAAGCAGAGGGAAAGGTCCCTGAAATCAGAGATGAGTTAATGATAACATGCCAATATGTTATTTTAAACCTTTCAGAAATCAATGATGTTGGATCATTTTGTATGGTTGGTGCGGTTAGAAGTAATTGACACAGGATGACATGAGTCATACAAGAAGATTTAAAGTCCCTGCTTGAAAGTTACAGGACACTTGATTTAAAATCATATTTCTTCCATATTTATTTGTAGGAGTAAATGTGATGTACTGTAAAACATTTCTAGTTCCAGATAATTACTAAAAATCATCACAAATGATTTAGACTCTTCTCACCAAAGTCCAGATGCCAGGACTTTATGGGCGTTACCATTAGATATAAATAAAATCAAGACGGCCACAGACACAACAAAGCCACGTGGCGTAGGTTGCTACAGCAACACAAAAACATGGCACATAGTGTAAAGGTGACTGTTCTCAGTTTGGATCATGCTCAAGATGATTAAGAGTTAATGGCATCTGATGACATTTCTAAGGGTAGATTATTAACACGTACTTTATTAAGCTATGAATTTCCTGTTTCTTTACAGTAAGTCCTCTAAATGCATTTAGAACATGTATGTCAGACTTGCTTAAAGAACATTTAGCTGAAGTCAGCTCATGTGTGATACTGCTGGGGACTACCTCCAATCACTCTCTTCCTTTGCAGGTTTAATTGTTGCTTGGCCAAGCTTTTTCCTCCATCGTGCCCGAGTTAAAGGGGCCCTCGCTCAATTTAAAAGGAGAGGGTGGTGACCTTTTAAACGAGTGTGAGAATAAGGTCACCCTATCATGTGTGATGGCCGCTTTCTTGCCTGAAACGACTCTTTAAATGCAGGACGGTTCATTATTAAAGCTACTCTTACATGATCTTCCAGCAGGTCCTTTACAGAAGTACAGAAATGAATAGTACCACCAGAGTTCTTTTTGTCTTTTCCCTTGCTTTTGTAGCTCTAAATTGTACATAAGCATAGGATAATACTGGACGTGACCTTCACCTTTACAGTTCCCCTGTCCCTCACACCAGTGTGTGGAATCCCATCCTGAATGTATTTCACCTGTTGTATCTCATAATATGTAGTGGAAAATCACAAAAAGACACACTAAAGATTGAACAGTTCAATAACAGGACATTTTGTTGCAATATAAAATGAGTACTTTTTTCCAGATATCAAGGTACTGACCATTCATGCAACTGCCTGAATTTACACACTATACATGATCACTGCTAGCTAGCTACCTTACACAGTACACAGTATATTTGATGAAGAAGGTCTGAATGCATTTCCCAAGGACAGAGTAGTGATGTCAGGAAAATATGCACAATACTGTTCATGAAGCAAATATTTACATTACTTTTTTATACTTCCTTTTTATAGCAATTTCTTATTCACATAATACATTCAGCAACAAAAAGCATGGCAGTACACTCTTTGTTTTGTTGGAATCATTCTTCTATGAAAGAGTTTATTAAGGCCTAAAGAGTAGTATGCCTTGGGTCCTGCACAGATAACTTGCAGTCTTTAAGCTGAATTCTTTGTGTGTTTCTGTTTTTCTTCTACTCTGCGGTGTCAGTCGACAGCAGACGAACGGCGTGGGCCTCGTCCTCACTCCATGGTGCGCTCCTTCACCATGCCCTCCTCCCAGAGGCCGTTGTCAGTGGCTTCGGTCACCTCCATCTCCTCTGACAACTCTCCCTCCAGGCCTGGCTCAGATGGGTAACACCTGGTTTACTGTTCTTCAGGCCATAAAATACCATAGATGCTCATTGGCTTTTGGTCATCCCATTTGAGCAGTTTAAAAGTTGTTTTTGAATTACTGCCTCTAATAATTCCTGTCGTTATTTCGATAAGGCTCTCAATCTAATCTCAGGCCTCATTGTACAGAGATTCCATTTTCATTTTAAACCTAAGAGGATGTTTGAGGATGTGCTTATGCAATTTTTGAAAAGCGAACTACGCTTTTTTTTGAGTTTATGAAGACTGTGTACTTGTCATATAAAAGATAAATGCTTACCAACTTCTTTTTGAAAATGTGAATAATACCAACGTTCATGCAATTAACTATTTCCATTATTCCTAATTAATAGTTCTTATATGTAGTTATCTCTGGTGGAGTACCTCAGCATCTTCTCTAGCATGAGTCAGTATATTATATCAAGTTCAAGGTTTATTGATGACTGTAATAAAAGGTAAGGAGATACAGAGAACGATGAGACTTTGTCTTGCATCCCAAGCCAGTAAAGATTGATAAAACTACCTCAGTTGCACAACCAAGGAAGGAGATTCAACACTGTTTCAATGGACCATTATCATATTCTCTTTATTTCAGTTTTGCCCTGGAGCCTCTCCTGCCAAAGAAGCTGCACACCAAGTCTCAGGACAAGCTGGACCGGGATGAGCCCGAGAGGGAGCGCAAAGAGAAAAAGAAGGAGAAGAGGATCAGTAAGCCCTATGAGATCTTCGACAAAGAGATGAAGACCACAGAGATCTCTCTGCAGCCCACTGAAGCTGTCATTCTGTCAGAGACGGTACTGAAAAAGTGAATGAGTTCACCTATGTTTCACCCTTTCATGTCACTCCTTTCCTTTTGCTCTTTTTCCCTGTTCCTTTGCTATCCTGAACTGTTCTTTATTCTCCTGCTCTCCTTTTCTTTTCTTTTCTCGATTGTACTCTATCCTATACATGAACATTTGCTGTGGATGTTTATGGTTCACAAAGGAGAAAGTAGAGGTGATTTTAAATGCAGAAAAGTGAGACAATTCAATATGTGTATATACTGTACAAAATCATAAGTTTATTCTGTCCAGCAAATTCATATTATGGGTTGCCATTAGCATTGCATTTCTAGCAGGGACGAAACCCTTTTCACTTTGTCGTGTGTCCCTGATCTTTTACCGTCTCCTCTCCACATCACATTTCTACCACCCTGTTCCACAACTGCTCCCCGCTGTTCTCCTTGCACTCCACATATCTTTATCTCCCCCTCTCTCTGCTGTGCTCATGTCCCTCTTTTCCACCACTGCGTCCGTTACAGTCGAGATGCATCACTGTGTTCTGCATGCCCAGTGGGAATGCTCCCTGGCTAACAGCATTAAGATAAGGGTAGGAATGGGATCCAAAAGACACCCCTGGCAGTGGTGGAGCCGTCTGGCTTGTGATAGGAGCCTCCTGCCTCAGGGGTCAAGGGTAGAACACCTCTGGTAGTTTTCAAGCACTTGTTAGGCTGTAGTAGTTTTAGTTTACACAGATCAAGAAAAAAAGCTTTTTCACCCTCAACACAATTTTCTGTTTTGTTTTTTAGTCCTCTGGAAAAAAAATGACACCCCTGAATGAAGTGTGTTGTTATTTTCAGTGTTTCCCTTGTGGCCGACTGTTTGAGTTTGGCCAATTACAAAGTTGTTTGTTAATGTAGCCAACAGTGTGGAATAGCCCTGAGGACACATCTTTTCATATTCAAATTTCAGCCATAATAAAGAATAGAGAACACAGTCTTGCTTGCAAACAATGATTTGTAACCACAAATAAGGTATTGCAACCCAACGAGCACATTTATCTAAATGGTTTTTCCTTTAGGAATACAAATAGCCAACTTAGTATGCGCGTGGATACATGCATTACAGTCCCAAAGGAGATGTGAAACTAATTTTATATAAATGATCTTTTATTGATCTTCTGTTACATTTTATCATAGACTCAGCTCATTTGCCAGACAGTAAATTTAGTTCTCAGTTCTGTTTTATTGACTTGCTGTGTAATTTATATTGTTTTACTTCGGTAATGAACCCATCCTCCTTTTCTTTGTTCGTGCGTGATCAGATTAGCCCCCTGCGGCCTCAGAGACCAAGGAGTCAAGTTCTCAACCAGATTGGCGTAGACCGTCGCCTCTCCGTGTCCCCTGGACCCCCTTCTTCTTCCTCCAACTCCTCGCCTGGACCCCCACCCATCACACCCAGGAGCAAACTCTCCTTCAGCCTGCTCACTGTTTCCAGTAAGAGTAATCTCACTTTCCTTTCACTCCCATTTAAACACACTCTCATTTAAGATGTTGTACCATGTGTGGACTGAAGCCTCCACAGTCTCCGTGGGCCCTCTCTGCCTCCCTCTGATGTTTTTGCCTCTTGCGTCACTTTTACCACATGCCATGATACACGTGATGATGTGCAGTTTGATCAAAAACATAGCACTCTGTGTCCTATTAGCTACACTTCTTTAAATAGACATGCACATCATAACTGTCAGCACCACACATTTACCTCTAAATGTGTCTCTGTCACTGGGCTGGCTCACACATAATGGGCTCATCAAGGATGTTCATTAGCAAAAAAGAGAATCTGCTCTTGCTGCTTCAAAATTCTAATTCTTATCATTGTGATACACACACTACACTACTTCACATGGATTGCTTCCTCTCTTAGATGCTTGAAAAGAAACATTTTACCTGATGAGAGAGATGCTGATGTGCATTTTTTTTTTTGGACCAATTCAGTTTGATCCCAGCGTCTTTAAGTCACAATGTTTTTGTATAACAGACTGCAGTTTGTAGCGACTCAAAAGAAGCACCCCATTGATTTAGTATTTTACTTCTATGATGTCGGGAGAGGTTTTTTGAAAAAGGGGAATGGTCAAAAAGAGTCCGAAATATCCTGACTTTTAGTTGATTGTACTGGTCAAGGTCCAAAAACAATGGATGCTTCACTTAGTGCAACTCCTAATAGCATCTTTTTTTAGAACCCTGCCTGGTAAGTACCAAAGTCTTTCAAATGACATGCCCTCAGTTTGTAACAGAGGCTTTCCATTATAAATTAGTGGTAACAATACACTTTAACCCCATGTTATTTTCATAAAAACATATGTTAAGTGGTTATATGGTGCTTATAAATGCTTAATATGGTGGTTAAAGTAAATGTGTAGGCTCAAAGCCAAATTACCCTAATGACATCATCAGGGTTGAGCATTAAAGTTCATTCTTGACCTTGGAAATAATATTGTGACACAAAACCTTATGCTGAATAGTACTCCCCGGGAGTTTCCCTTTAAGTGTGTGCAGGAATTTTGCTGTTAAATTTCATTCTCTCTGATTTTCTTCTTGTTTCTTTAAAACAATACAATTAGTCTGAATGCTGGGGAATTCACCAGAAGTAGGCCATGTGATCTATTCTGGGTCTCAGCTGTACTGTTTAACAAACACCCATGTAGTTTGATGATGAATGTGAGCTGATGAGCGCCCTCTTACACAGATCTGGAGCTGAACGGGATGGGCTTCTCTGACAAAGGTGAAACCCCTCCTCCGCTGCCTGTGAAAGGCAGCACGGCTGATTACGGCAACCTGCTAGATAATCAAGACTTGACGAGTCCCTCGACGCCTCCACCACCCCCGCCACATCAAAGGGTAGGTGTTTTAATTAGGAATGACAGGAGCTCCTTAACGATGCATGGCACTTATAATGAAACAAGAGGCCGCAACACGCACCTGACATGTGGGTCAACCTCCTCTGCTTTCCCCTACCCCTGTACGTCCTGTGCTAATGTGCTTGCATTTGTGTCTGTGTGCGTGCATTCATGCTTCACACTCACAGTAGTGCTTGCACTGCATTTATGCATCATTTTTGTAATGTATGTCACAGAAGAGTGCAGGCATCAGTCAGTTAGCAGCAAAGGCCTACACCAGCCTGTCCACCCCGCTGTTATTTATACTTGTTCCCCCCAGCCGGCCCGGCGCTCAGACGTGATTTATTGGATGATTACTTTACCTCTCACATCCATCAGGAGCTCTCCCGCTGTTAATCAGCGACTCGTCTCTCCACACTCACCGATGTCTTTGCTAGCCATCCTCTCGCCTCGACTCTCCGTTAACTAATCTTATTCATCCGCTGTCACGGCCCGTGGACAGGTAGTAAAACAGAGGCTCTGCACAGAGCGTGGCCGCAGGCTGACAGTAGCGTAGTGAGCAGATGTTCAGAGACTGAGTGACAGCCGCTCTTCATTTACAGTCCTTGATGGAGGCAGAGGTCAGGCAAACGACAAGCATTACTCCTCGTCTGTTGTCTCTGTTGTGACCTCCGGTGTCTTAGGAATACAATTTCAATTTAGATTTTAGATACCTCACTAGCCCTAAATATTTTTTGACCACATAAATATGAAGTGTATTCATAAACATTCAAATGACATTGAACAATATCAGAAAACACTCATAGATTTGATGTAGGTGTCTGTTGTGCCAGGATCAAGCTACATGATATCAGCCCAAACATTGTAATGATGGAAGGCAACAGATTCTTGCTCTCTGAAGTCTCTCTTGCCCCTCCTGTTCAATCAGATATCAAGAGATCAAGATACGATCAGTTGTGGTTCAACGTGTAGACAGACAAACTGACAATTTAAGGCATAGTGACCATCTCTGTGTAAGCTGATACTGGCATTAGGTCCTGCATTAACAGACCTGTCAATCAGTTTGGGAGCGATAGCAGCTTAAAATCCCTTTTTTAATTTTCGTGGGGCACTAAGTTGTCCTTATTTGAGAAGATTGCCGTTTCAAGGTTTCTGTTTTGTCTGTTCGCAGCACATTCCACCTCCTCTGCCCAGCAAGACCCCTCCTCCACCTCCTCCCAAGACCACAAGGAAACAGGCCTCCATCGATTCAGGAATTGTACAGTGAACAAAAACGCTGACAGTAGGACCAAACAGCACACTGACAACAAAACAAAAACATCAACAGTTTCCGCTCCTTCCCCCCAAAACAGTGGTTGTTTTTACCCACACATTCCTCACTCCCTGTCCCAGCTTGACAAGATGAATACCTCACTGTATCCCGCCCCTTCTTATCATTTCTTTTTCCTTTTTTCTTTTCTTGTTTGCCTTCAGTTTGACGATGATGCAGTCTGCAACAGGGGGCATGTTGCACAGATGAGTAGTCACTGAATTAATAGATGCTGTCTTCCATGCCTCTTCAAGATAGATAAGCTTGGACCAACAGCTTTCCAATACAGACCCACTCTCAAGTATATGAGAGCACATAGCTCATTAAATAATCATTTCAAATCTCTTTTATTCATATTCCTACTTTGTACAGAGGTTTGTATATATGATTTTATTTTATTCCTGTTTTTTTTTTTTACGTGATTTGATCATGACTTTTTGTATTAACGTATCATTAGTTTAAGTGGCATTTATGTGAAACAAAAAAGGGCTTGTAGGTTTTGAATTGACAGGGACTTTACAGAGTTGTTATGTGAGAACCTATCATGGATTTTATTGGTAAAACTTTGGAGTGCACATACACACTAACTCCTATCGCATTATCATTGTTCAGACCTTGTCCTAGATTGCTGTAACCTTGGATTTCAATAATATTGACTGTTCCCAATTCACTACTGACATGACTTCTGAATAAACTTTCAAATGTATGTATTTTTAAAAAAGAAAGATGTCTGCCTCATTATTTTGTTCTACAGCAAGAAATGCCGAAAATAGATGCGAGTGTTTTCATATTTCTAAAATCCAAAACAAACTGGCAATCTGTACGCGTTTCCTTCCTTCTACCGAACACTCGTAACAAAGCTTTCTGCCTGCTTGATTGACAGCCATCACAACAGCCACTTCATTATCAACACACAGGCGTTTTATACCGGGACGTGTTGCGCCACGGAATGACTTCTATATAGGCTAATGCAATGTCATTTACATAATGTGTCAGCTCACCGAGCGATCATTTCTCTTTTTCAAAGCTGAAAGTGTGGATCTGAAATGTGGCGCGTATGTGAAGAATAGTTTAGCCGCGTAGATGAGCCAACAAACCACAAGTGTCGGCTTTTTCCTGGCTTGTATTGTGCTTTTATAGAAACAGCTGAAGGTCATACTTCAATTTCTCTTTTAAAAGTGGTGGCTCCTTCACACTGCTGCAGTGTAATAACACATAAAGTGATGTGAAGTTAATCGTTTCTTGTGGTTTTGTTTAATTTTGTTAGAAAATTATAGATCGGGTGTCATGGGACTCCCGTCCTAGACACACAGGCTGATATGTTTTTCTCAGCGTTTTATGCTTGATGGGTTTAATGTAGTTTGACTCCAAAATATTGTTTGGAGTTTGAGCCATTAAGTAAATGTATAATTATCTGTTGTGCAGCCGCTTTAAATTAAAATGCACTTTAATTATTTTAGTAATATGTGCATGACTTTGGGTCTCGGTGGAATAACTTATGTAATTGAAAGTTTAGTAACAGTGATTGGCATTTGAGGCGTACAGTTTGTAGGAAATAGTCTTTAATTATAATGCCTTTCTGTACTGTTTGTTAAAGTGATGTGTTTTAGATACTTTAAATCAGCACAATTGGTTTTAATAACTAATAAACAAATAAATCTTATATTTTGTGTTTCCAGCTGTTATTTGTGCTCCAGTGACTAAAGCGGCTGTAAAATTGTGCCGTTAAACCTTCATTTTCGTAATTTGCTCATTTTGCGAATCTATTCGCAGGCCCCGTTGTCTGTAACATAAAACCAGCTTGTGGGACCTTTTTGAAGTGTTTGCCCCAGGTGGCTCATATTCCTCTGCTTTCCTATTCTGCTGACACTTTGTGAGTGGGTGTCCGCCTGAGGAGAAATGCTCAAACTGTAGCATCTGTTGTTTGAAGTTGTTTTTGTTGGGTTTTTTACATTTCAAGAAAGTTGGGGTTTGTAAAGCTCTCTTGTACTAATTAGGGAACACTGAATGACATATTTTCCCTTGGTGCTTTATTTGAGAAAAGCAGTCATATGAGAGCACTTTACTGTAGCTCATGGGTGGTATTAACATATTTTGTCAGACTATAAAATGTCTCATTAACATGTTGGTAATTCACCTACTCTCAAAATTCAATGTGGTTTCTTAATCATTTTAATCAATAAACTAAGTAAATAATTGTGTTTGTGTGTATAATTCTCAGCAGGACCAATATTCTAATTAGAATTAGAATTGAAAATGTTTTATTTTAGAGAGTATAAATTGATGCTCCTCTGCCGTGTTTCCTGTACCAATCTCCCCAATCTCCAACTTTCCTCGTGTGTACAGACAAGCAGTAAAATCCATTTAATGCTAGTGGGGGCTGATCATTGTTGTGTTACCACAGCTGAACACAAGGTAAAGTTTGTGCACTATAGGACCTTCATTTGACCATGTACTATCTGTCGAGATGACAAATTGCTCTACAAACACAAAGAAACGCAGTAATAGTAATAAAAAGTAATACTCAATAAATATGCCAGTTTTACTATCATACCAATGTTTTCTTCTCTCACTTTCTTCCAGTTCCTCTCGAGGCTTGGTGGTCTGACTCTCTCTAAGGACCATTACCCTCGCTACAGTGCTGTACAATGCTGTGTTTATAAAAACAAAAACATGATGGTGTTCTTTAAGCCTTAGCTCAGTGCTAACGTGTGTTCCACCTACTACATGCTAACTTTAACATCAAACCTCGATTTTATGATTTCAGTTGATTCCACGTGAAAAGCTTAAAGAGTGTCCAAGATGCCACATGAGAAAAATAAAGAATAAAAGCCACTAACTAATCAAACAAATCTGTGACAAGGTTTCAGATATGCAACAAAGTACAATGTGGTCAATCATAAAAACTGCACTACTGTAAATGTGCCTGGAGCGGAGCGAGGTTATAGACACTGCATATAACAACTGTTGCAACTGTGATTCACCAAGAGCAGGTAGAAGAAACATACATGCAGCAAAATACACCTGCTGCAACCTGCAAGACAAGTGTCATTTGGAAGATATAGATAACGACCTGAAACAGAAAGACAAAGCTACACAGGAATGGCTTCAGAACAACATGGCTAATGTCCTGAGTCCAGACCTCAATCCAATATATTTGTGGCAATAATAAACTTTTTCGTAAACTTGATTTAAATAGCTCTTTTCAGTAAAGCAGTCAAGTTGCAGTAAAGCCCATAGGTCCCCATCCTCCCAGAGGATAAACAATTAAATGTGCTAAAATAGTGGGATAAGGAGAGAGAAAAACATAACAGAGGTCAGTCTATCTGCATAGACTAAAGGCTGCAATTTTTGCCAAAAGCTCCCTTAATATGACCTGAGGGGGGTTAATTCTCTGAGTGTCGAAGCTTTATTACATCCACAGTGATTTAAAGTTGTAAAACAATAAAACTTGATGTCAGTGGACGGGGGGGGGTTGTAATCTGCTTATTGGATTGCAATGATAAGTCTGTTCTCTCCAACCGTGAGTTGAAAATAAAAAGTTTTATCAATGGAAAGATTCACTTATCAAGAATACCCAGTGCACACTCAATATCCAGCCTTACAATTGAAAAGGGATAAAGGGTGAAGCGTTTCAGCAGTGGTAATATTACATAGTTAACTGGCAGCTATTTCAATAGGCTCTCTGTGATTTGTGCTCAGGCATTATGCTTAACCCTCTCTCTCCTCAAAGCATTGGGAAATGCATTGCTTAATTGAGAGGATTTCCAGAGGCTTTGTGGGGTGGGGGTGCTGTGAGCTAGCTTCTTCTCTCCAGGAGAAATGTATTTACAACGCACTCTATCCCCATCTTATTTGTCATTTCAGCCTGGAATGTGTATATTTATCTTCCCTCTTGACACACTTCCATTTGCTGGAAGGCAGCAAATGTGCAAGCTACTCTTTAAATGTCTCTTTCACATAATGAAGGAGGACAATATTTCCATAAATCAACAGTCTTTCATATATCCAATCACAACTGTCTACGGGCTTTTCATGGCTTTTTTTCCAAATGGAGACTCGGCACAAGTGAGTCCTCAATGGACGTGGTTAGCAGTTGCTTTTATGCTTTTAATGTGGCAGAAGTTCATAAAATACATAGTTTTTCAGGAGTTAGCTGTTTTAATTTTTGTTTGGGCTAGGGTTATTAGCCGTTGCTTAATTTCTAAATCAACAAGACTAATATAGGTTAGGTATGTTGTTTAGTATAAATTGATTCAAACACACCTTGGGAGTGAACAGCCATGCTATCAGTTCTGTGAGGCTGTACTTAAGGCTAAATGTGAATGTCAGCATGCTAACATGCTTACAATGACAATGCAAACATGCAAATGTTAAGCAGTTGCAATGTGTACCCTGTTCCCCATGCTAGTTTAGCGTGTTAGCATGTTAACATTTGCTAATTAGCGTTGAAGACAAAGCACAGCTGAAGGGAATACGAGCCGCTTTGCAAGTTACCAAAATAACGTCTCTCCCAAATTTCATGGCAATCCATCCAATAGTTCTTGATACTGTCAACCTGCCGGTGATGCTGCTGGTAACTTCAGGGGATCACCAAAGTCATTAGGATTTATCATCAGGGGAACCTTGAATGTTTGTAGAAAATTTCAATCCAATGCAAATATTTCAGTCTCGACTAAAATGGTGGACCCTTGCATTCATAAAACCATGTTAGCATGGCAAAATTTTTCATGATGGATAAAGATCTGGTATGGTGAAGGCAGACGTTGTTTGATGCAAATCTAAAGCTTCCTGGTGGCCTGTTCTAAATCTATTAATTATTTTAAAAAACATCATACGCCTTCCCCCTCTCTTTCTCCCTGTATTTACTGATGCTATTTACAGTTAACTGTCTAGTAAAGAAATACCATTAAATCCATCTTAAAAGCAACATGGTAATTGCCTCTCTAAATGTCAACCTGTGTAGAAATGAAAAAGATTTGCATTCAGATTGCATCACCCATTGAAAACTAAATGTACAGTTGCCTGTTGTAGCTCCTTGTAAACAAACATGTAGCTGTAGCAGCAGTCAATAGATGTCAACATGACAGTGGAGTGTTGTGTGTAGCTGTCACAGATAGTGTCAAGCAGGAACCATAAGGCCCCTTTCTATCTCGCCGGAGTTGTCGCTGAGTGGTTCAGTAAACTGACTGAATGAATTGTGTTCAATGACAGAGCAAACATCACTTGTGTGGTGAGAACACGGCTCGTGTTATTTCACTTTATTGTGTGAGCATCTCCATTGCTCCCCGGAAATATGAACTAAACATTGACATTGAGTCCATTCAACCGCTCGCCTCAACATCACTACTGAAAGATTCTTTGTTTTGTTTATGAATCAGTGGTTCTCATGTTAGCAAGACAAGGTTAGTGGTGTGATGGTCCAGTTTAAGTCTCTGTTATAAGAATCTAAATTAGAGCTGCGGCAATTAATCGATTAGTCATTCGACAGAAAATGTATTAATCCCTTTAGCACCATTTGACGGTTCCAGGTTCTCTGTCGTGAGAATTGGCAGCGTTTGCTTGTTTTAATAAATAATTTGATTCTCTTTTTGTTTTTTGTAAGCAAAAAAGCCAAAGATTCACTGATTTGCTAGTCATCTGTGATACTGATGCTAAACTCAATCTGTTTGGGTTTGAAACTGTTGGTGGGAATAAATCCCGGTGGGTTTTGGGGAATTGTGATATGCATTTTTTTTTTACAACTTTAGAAATATATTCAATTCAATTCAATTCAATTCAATTTTATTTATATAGCGCCATATCATAACAAAGTTATCTCAGGGCACTCAATCACATGGAGCCGGTCGAGACCAACTTCCACACACACAAAG
>JAVQJD010037156.1:0-44239 GCA_036023655.1 Nannoperca australis
TTTATCAATTAATTAATGCCTACATTTATTTCTAATATTTTTGGTGAATTTAATGGCATATTTATTTATTTATTGAGTAATTTTATAATTTCTTCATTTATTTTCATATCCTCCATAAAAATAGAGACATCTGCATGTGTATATAATGTACTGTATTAGGCGACAAGATAAAATAGGGAGGACAATCTTTACACTAACCCAATGATATCAAAATCATGAAAACTGTTGCTGATGTTGTGTGTATTGTGGGTTGAACAATGGAATTTGGCCTGTACATGTATAATTAACTCTGTTATTAATGAAAAACTAATGGCATTATGGACTGATGTTTTACGTCTATTCCTTCCATGAGAGTTCTTCCACAAGGACTACTGAAAGCAGCACTAATGCCATGTGTGAAAAACAGCATTTAGTGACATCTAGATATGAGTAGCTGAAACTAATGCACTCACAGAGGCATTAATGAAATTGAGGAAGGTAAGGTAAGAACTTTTTTTTTATCGAATAACACAGAAAAAGAAAAGGAAAAAGATGGGGAACAGTTAACAGTCCCTCGGGAGAGAGTTGGAAATGGCAAAGAGAAAAAAGGTTAATAAGGAACAGAAAACATATATAAATAGATGCAGAGGATAAGGAGGGAAAACTGGGGGGATGCCAGGTTAGGCTGTGGGGGTGATGGTGATAGAAGTAAAGGTTGGGGGGTGGGAGCAATGAGTGCCTCCATCATCATCTGGCTCTCTAATAGCCCGTCATCACTAATATCCAGCACTGACGTTCGCCTTGCATTCATTACTTTAATTGTAGTGGAGCCGAGATGGAGGCTACTTAAAGCCATGACAGGGTGGGTTGGAAGCAGTTGCACTCACACACACACACAAATATGCACAAGCACACCCAACACCTGTACTCAGTCACCTCTACATGACTGCATCTCGTGCTGCGAGGGAGGGCGGTTTGTCCAAAGTTATATTTAGCTGACAGATGAGATGTGTGTGATAGCCTGTGCATATGTGGGCAGATTTGTGCAGCCTAGTGGTTCAATATATACATCCATATTGTGGTAGATACATCTTTCTTTTTAATGAGAGCAATCCAAGGGCTAAGAATGTCTGGACAAACCTGGACCATTCCCATTATAACCTTAAGCTTAATGGAAAGACAAAAGAGAAGAAACACATGCTGTCCCTGTTAGAAAATACACACGTTAACTATTCTAATGGCCATTATTGAATATGTTACTGTAATTCCCTATTGCCAAAACCTAACCTTAACCCTCATGACCATATGCCTTCCTAAGTCTGATGCTAACAATACTGCTTAACCTGTGTTAATCATAAACCTTGAAAAGACCATGCATCAGCTAAAATTACTTTTCTTTGCGATAATACTAATACTTTCTAAAGGCAAACAAGAACATGTGCCTGGTTAACACAGACACACGCAGACCATGCAAAGGCACCAACCTGTGAAGACATGTTGACAGTGAGGCCTGTCCACTTGTTATCCATGCCCTGCAGGACACTCTGAGCAGCTGAGGTTTTACCAGTGCCCACTGGCCCAGTGACCATCACTGGGTACTGAGCCAACACCAGAGCCTCAACCAGGAAGTTGTAGCGAACTGTGTCCACAGTAGGAACCATAATCTTATAGAATGGAGCACTGCAGGAGAGAACAGAAAGATCAGTTTCAAAAGCAACAGCACAGTCACTGAATTGGCAGAGAGTGAAATGGTTAAAACATCTACACACTCACACATATAACAGCTGATGTCAGGTACATAAGACCAAAGGATTACGTACTTGGGATTGTAACGCCAGCCCTTCGGCAGCTTTTCTTCAAAAGAAGCCCAGATTTTGTTCTTGGTGTCCACATAGTACTCATAAACCGTGTCCTGAAAGAGTTTACATAAAAGGTTCAGAGACTGTTGGCACCTGCTAAAACAGATTCATTCAGTTTGCTGATGGCAGGTGGGGGTGTACAGTATATCGTTTATTAGTATTATGCCTGTGGTGCATTTGAGATGCTTCCATCAATCCAACCAAGGCTAACAAGTGTACAAAAATCTACACATCATAATGATATAATGGTTAGTGTAATAATTGCAGAAAATGAAATGATGTGTTTTTCTTAGATTATGTTTTGGCACAAACTGGGACTCACTTTCTAAACCCTCATGGTATCAAGCTCTTTTTGCAATATCAACTCAGTATCAAATATTATGGTCTACAAAAGACCTTGATAGGGAAGGTGCCCTCCATCTCCCGTAGGAAGTTGTCCATCTTCTTGCGTCCATCCTCGTCAACAGAGCCACAGATGGACCAGATAAGGCTGAAGATAAACCAGAGCTCGACCATCCTACCCAAGTTTTCTGTGTCTGAGGGGTTCACCTGGAGAAAGGTGGAGTGGGTTCACTTACACTGAACACCATTAAGAATCAACATTTGAGGTGTGCTGGAAAATGGTTGTTCATGGGAGGGAAGGTTACAGATTACACTGTACTTGTCATACCCCATTGCTGGGTGTAGCCAGGGAGTCATAGAGCCGGCAGAGAGAGGTTACGCCATTTAGCTCAGTGATTGGAATCAGCTCCTTACAGTTGCTCTTCTTGAAGTTCAGTGTGATCTCTATATATTTGTCAAACAAGCGCTTTATATGGTCCACTTCAGCCTGTGGAGAAATTGAGTCGATGGAGATGGAAGAGAAAGGGTACCAGAAATTAAGGATTTAAATGGGCATCATTAATGAAAGTTTCTTATGTTTTCTAATAAAAGTATTCTTAAAAAAAGGCGATGAGTTATCATGAGTGAGTGCATAGAACCTTGGGTCGCTTGTCCAGCCAGGACTGAACAAAAGGCTTCCATCCCAGATCAGTGTAATCGTTGTAGACCATCCCACAGCGAGACACTGTAGCTGGAGAGGCCATTGCCAGGTTCTCCACCTCAAACAGCAGAGACACCTATGACAAAAGAATGTATTTGTAATTTTTCTGCTGTGATAGTTTTACAGTACATGGTTGACTATGATACAGTAATATATGGTAAGTAAGTTTATTATTTGTCTATTTTTCTGGGACCATAAACATTTTATTACACCAGATTACTGCTACTGTAAAAGGTAAGTTTCAATGTCACTATGTTCTCTACTCAAGAGACAGAATGCTGACATCAATTTCAAAGAAACAGTAACGTTAATTAAAGTAAAACAATTACTTTTTAATCATGTAATGTGCACAATTAAACATACTGTTTATTGTCAGTATTTCAAAATACATTTTTAATCATTTTTTAAAACTCCTTCCCCCTTTTAATCATATAAAGCACAAACATGGTGGTGATTTGTTGGCTGTCACTTTTTCCATTTGTTACGTGAGCCAGACTGTCAGCTAAATGGATCAAGCCGGTTGAGTGCTCCAGCTCCTTCTCTGTTTTATTATTCTTACCCCTGTCTTTTGCCTCGTCAGATTAACTAAACATGCATAAACCAAAACAGCCCAGTTTGTTTCCTTGGAAAACTGTAGTTGCTGCCCAGAACAAAAGACATTTTAGTCATTGCATATGCACTGCTTTCCATTTGGAAACTGGGGAAAGTTGGCAATGCCTAGTTCCCTGTTGTTTGAAAGCATACATTCTATACTCTATAAATCATCTATACACTAAATCCACTGTTATTCAAACACAATGTGTACTTGTTTCTACATCAAAAAGTAGTTTTAATGGGAAAAAAACAGTAGGAAAATCACAGCTGTAAATAAAGTTATTGACAGCTGATTTAATTTTAGCCGTTTAGTTTCAGGCATGTTACTGTCATGGCTTATTGGGACACTTGATTAGAATGGAGTCATTGCTAATGTTATTGGTAACTCTTGTGCAGTCAAAATGTCTGTTGTGTAAAATGCGTTGTGTAAGTTTGGTCTCCAGTTCTGTTCTCACCTGTTCAGGCATGGAGATTCTCTCCCCATTGATAAGTGTGAGCACCTTGTTGTCATCCATAACAGAGTTCATGCTCTCTATCCACAGTGTGTCGACTGGCCCGTCAAACACAATCCATTTCTCATCTGGTTTCTCATCTAAAGAACAGAGAGGAGATTCAGTGTGTGACAGAAAACCAGAAGTAACTTATAAATAATATTTATACAGTGTGATGGAAATTTACAATATAACTGTAACGTATATTTTGCTACCAATTTTAAGACAGTAGGATTAACTTGTCTATGCAATGCTTACTAGTTTTCCTTTTCATTTAAAAAATGATTAAAAAAATGTGAAATCCCATATCTGTTTGTAAATCAGTAAACCTTGGGTAAGAAGGACATTCACAACACAGGAACATAAATCTTCCCTGTACTCCATGACTTCAATTTCCCAAAGCAGCAGTATGCAAAGTAAAATAAAGATTATTTTTCATGACTACTAGATGGTCTGTCTGAAGCAACTGCATGTGAAAGGCTGTAGTCTGAGCACAGTAAGTTGCCAAAGAAGCTTTGTTCCATATCAGATGCCAAAGAAACACTATATGTTTCGCTGTTTATTATTACTACTTTAGTTTTAATTTCAACTGGGATTTTTTAAATAAAGTTTGTACACAAATGAATGCCCTATGAGATAATATAAAATGTGAACTGGAGTTTAGAAAGGGACAGAAGAAGCATCAGTCCCTAGTGTGTGTTCACTGTAACAATGTAGTGTCAGCACCTGTGCAGGCTAATCTCATGAGGGAAGACAGCACTCCGTCGCTCCACTCATTGGTGGAGAGGTCATTTTCTCCATATAGCTCTCCCAGACTCATTGCCTTGGGGTTCAGAGGGTACTCCTGTTGTACCACAGGGACCAAGGCATGAAAAGAGAAGACAATAAAAACTACATTACAATGGCAGATCATAATTACTGAAGACCGTTTGTCAGCTCCAAAGCTTAAAATGATGAAAACACATGAGAACAGCAGCTTTTCATTCAGTGAGCATCTTTTTGCCAATTATGTACTTTTATTTTGTGATTTTGATTTGGTTTTCTGATGGTCTAAAACCATGAGTGGGAAGAAAAGAAGAGCAGTGAGAAGTTAGTTAGTTAGTTTATAAGTTAAGTAGCGCTGGATGAAAACAAAGAAGCAAATTGAATAAAATGGGGCCGACAGTAGAGAGATTGTAGCGCTCTTATTTTGGTGACAAGAGTACAGTAAATATGTGAGCCCTCTACAGCAAGAAATTATGTTAATGTATTTTGTCACAACAAAATCATTGCATTACATGTGTCCATTAATTCCATGATTTGCTCATGCTTTTCCATAATAAAGTGAGAGCCTATTTGTGGAGAGTTGAGAATTTAAAACAATAAATTGGAACAAATACCTATATTCAAATGTGACTATCTGGAATAAGTAAGACCCCCATTCTTCCTCTTCTTCTTCAAAGCAGCAGTATTAGCCAATAAAATACAGTGTTTTCTAATCCATCCACACACACCTGGACCAGCTGGAAGCCAGGCACTCCCTTGTGGTGCAGGGCAGTGAGAGCACTCTGCAGGGTCCTCCAGGTAACACTCTTGCCGCTGCCGGTCTTGCCAACCAGCATGGATGAGTGTCGAGAGTTTTTGGTCTCATAAAACTGGATGACTTTGGTCATAGTAAAAGGAGTCACCTGCAAACCGCTCTGATAGAGCACCACCTCTATAGCCTCCTTCAACTGCAACAGAGTGACAGCAAAAGATAGACAGTCAGTGATGGTTATGATACTATGAGTGATACTGACATTTCCACTTGCTTCAGCTGCCCATCTAACCCACAGGCTACACCAACTTTTGATTACATGTACATGTTTTACATTTGTGTTAATTGTTTCTGCCTTTAGTTATATATATAATATACTGGTCGGCCTTGACATCAGTCATTTCTGTCTCCCAACTGTGTGCTTTTGTCTGTTTAGAACCATTTAGCAACACCAATCATAATTCACAGAGCTCTAATCTTATTTTCAGTGTTGACAGTAGTGATGCTGATAGTGATATAGTGTGCTTACATTAACACAAGTGAATATAAACATACACACTGAGAGAACAAAAGATCAATAGGGCCAACTAGACATATACTGGTAAACAGATTATGTGCTTCAGGTTACTTGCCTTTCTAAACACACAAAAGACAGAAAAACACTGACAAATTAAAAAAGGTGTTGAGATTCAACATGTGAAGAGAGCAAGCTGCAGGCAAGCAAAGCAAAGACAGTGGAGAAGGTATCTGATGATAAAAGGTAAGAAAGATAAAGTACCAAATATTTATATATATGAACAAATAGATATATAGATGCTGACTTATGTACAAAAGTGACAATAGGTACAGACAAGTGGATGATGGACAGTGAGCCAAACAAACAGACAGGAGGGGTTGAACCATACAGCAGCGAGGGTTAAACCCCTCCCAGAGCCTCCACACATGGCAGAAAGATGTCTCCACTCAACATGGAAATGTCTAACCAGTGGAGTCTGTCAGAGCAGATGGCTGAGAATCCATTAGCTACTAGTGGAGAACCCTCATAACTACCCCACATGTACTCCTGCCCAGCCAATGGACTCTGGGTGGCCCTTTGTCTGGACTGGGATGCCTGAACAGGAGCCCACACATACACAGATTTGGGCAAATATGCATTTAGACAGACTCATGCACACATCACCTGTATGCAGAAAATCACCTGTATGCTCTCCTACATACTTAAGTGCTGTTCTGAGAGCATACACACACATACACAGGGACACAGAGGAAGGGTTGAGAAAGCATTTGAGGCACAAACCTTTTTAAGACTGAAAAGCAAATAAAATGTGTGGACCAAGACCAAAGTAGCCCATTCATCTATGTCAAATTTACAATCTCTGAGGTATCAAAAAAAAGGAACACTGTCATACAGTCAGAGCAACCATAACAAAACACTAGTTCTCTATAGGAATGCTGATCTCGACTACTCACTTACCTTGCCATAGTCTATAATGGGTGTTTCCACAGCAGGGAATAAGTCCTGGGTGATCCCATTGAACAGTGGCACATCAGTAGAGGTCAGCTTAGCAATGTTCATGTCCTTCATAGCCATTAGCAGAATCTGAGGACAGATATAGAGAGGAAGACTCACTCACAAATACACTTATAGGTAGACTTATACCTATTAAAGAGTTTAGTTCATTTGAAAAGGAAGGACAGTAGTTTCCTCGGTTAAATGCACAGGTGTTGGTTCTTCTGTGATTTGACATTGTAGTCGGGCAGGATGCAAAAAGAGAGATGACAGTACAGCTTGTGTTCACATTCCAGTTAATGAAGTCATAGCAATTACCTGCTATTTCCATTCAAGTTGCAGTCTTTTTAGTATGAAATTCCATATTTGTGTGTAAGAGAAAGTGAGACAAAGGGAAAGAGAGACCTACTTCTTCATCAGGAACATTAGGGCAAGAGCGGCGCTTCTTTCCGGCATAGCGAAGCAAGGAGGTGAGAGCACGCAGGCCAAAATCATAGTGGTCCTGTTTAGACAGCTGCTGCACTGCAAGGGAGTACAGGGTGAACACCTTCCTAGCCAGGAGCTATGAGGACAAAGACAGAGACAGAAATAGAGTGACATAGAGTGACATGGAGACACAGACACAAAAGGAAGAAACAAAGAAGTAGGGCAGAGGATGAAGGGTCTATGTCATCTTAAATGGGATTAAAATGTGCAGAATAAACCAGATGTGAGGCAGGGGGGCTTAGCGGGACAGTGAACATAAAGCCATCAACTCCCTGCCTCGGTGGACGTCAAAGACACGTCTCAGATCATGCATATGTTCAACCATACAGGCAGCTTGCACTACAGCAAAAGAGAATAATGGAACTGATGAACCATTTTAATACTTTGATTGACTTCATTTTGAATATTTATATTATTTTGCAGTTTAAACTTCATCTGCCCTTCATTAACACTGTCAAGTTATGAACCATTTAAAGAATTATCCCTACATAATCTGCAACCTAAGAAAGCACGTTCAACCAGATGCATTCATTTACAGGGCTCTGGTCGGTAGCTAGTTTTATTACAAGTGATCAAATTTGCTGACAGTGGTTGTTACATCAATGGGCAAAATCTGTGGTCACCAGGTTAAAATGAAAAGTCTAATAACTAAACTAAAAATAAAAATAAAAAAGGAGATTAAATTGGATTAGAATCAGAATTTAAGGAATACACATTTTACCAACAAAATTGAAATAATGATGCAGATGTTCATGGTTGTTTAATGTTTTTGCTATCCTTTTTTTAGCAGATTTTTTTTGTTTTGTTGATTTTATATTTTTGAAATGCTATAGTCGGGGAATAAATACGGAATATCAATGAAAGGTCCTCAAAAATAGAAACAAATATAGCCATGTGACAAATACTTTTGTGTCTATGCCTATATAATAGAATCTTTCACTTTTCATAGAATTATTACTATTTGATTAATTGTTTTATATTTACGTAATTATTTGATTAACATTTTTACCTGGTTAGTTTAATTCTAAAGTCTCCCCTGCTGCCCTTAGATAGGCACTGTGGCCGCAGTAGGGCAGGAAATGACATCACCTACTTGTCTATATAGATTAGAGTAACATGGTTAGATGGGGGAGCTAATTCTGTATCAGCAATATCTACTGTCCTCAACTAAGAATGTACTTAAATCCATAACACCTACACTTAGACTAACCTTACAGGTTCTGTTTTCTTGTTTCATCTCTTTTTACTCTTTTCTTCCATCTGACTATCAGTATAACATTTCCCTGAGTGTTACCTTGCAGTTGTTGAAGCCCTCTCCAAACAGTATGATCTCAGCGATTAGAGTAGAGTCTGGCACCACCATGGAGATAGGTCTGAACATGGACTTGAGGTTATCTGGAAGCTCGGTACGACCAGCGTAACCTAGGAGAAAACACAAATTATAAAAGATTATAATAACACTGAAAGAGCCAATTATGGCAGGCTTTCATGCTGTCTAATTATATGCTCAGTTAATTAAAATGTTAATATTTCCACCAACATATGGCGACATGAAATGTGGTGTTGACCCACCGGGATTCATAGTGATAAAGATGCCACATGACCAGACCAGGCGTATGTGTTGTCCGTCAAAATGGAACTTGGATAGTCCAGCTGAGAGGGCAGACAGGATGGAAAGGATCTGCTGGGCTACTACCGACAACACCTCGATGTTGATACGGTTGAACTCGTCGAAGCACCCCCATGCTCCGGTCTGTGTGAAGGACGGACACCATGAAATAGACACACATTTGAAAGTTAAGTTACACAGAGAAACACTGTTTTGGATAGTTTGTTTACTTTTTTCCCCTAGCTGAGTAAGAAATCATTTTGTCACAGACTTGTAGGCATCATTAAAACGTGCACACAGAAAAAGAGAGGAGGCAACCTACTGCTTAATGACACAGATGTTTCAGTTTAAATTAATTGTATGTGACCTTGCATGAGAGCAGTGTTTGAATAACTACTAAAAAAGACAACTGTGAAACAGACATACCCACTCGTGTTAGACATAATGAACAGCATATTCAGTCACATGTTGTTAACTATAGTTGTCACCATCATCCCTTTTATTTCCTACCTGTGCCAGGCCAGAGTACATGCGTCCCATAGATTTGTAGTCCAGTCCTTCAGAGCAGTTGACTACAATGACGTACATGCCAAGAGATTTGCCTAAGTCCTTCACTGTCTCCGTCTTCCCAGTACCAGCTGGCCCTTTAGGAGAGCCCCCACGATGGAGATGGAGCGCTGTGGTCAGGGTCATGTAACACCTGGACATTTATTTTTGGCAATAAAGCAATATTTAACAAATTAAATAAATAAATACTATAACTTTGAAAAAACTAACAAACTATAACTGCATGACTTGAATGTAATATCTCTGTGGCCCACACAAAGTACAAAATGTAAATACAATACGTTTATTAGCTTTTTATTCCGTACCTCAAACATATATTAATATATGTACGTTTATGAGATGGTCTCGAATTTGATTCTCGAATATAATAGGAATATTTTATATTATAAAAAATAAAAATAACATTTTAAATATAAAAATACTTTGATTAATTACTACGTAGTTAGTGAATGACTGATCGTGACCTGTCAGTAAGTGGAGTGATGACTAGCCGTCCAGAGTTGCCCAGGTATTCGTAGCCATACTTGAAACGTGTATTGGTCTGTCGGATTACACAATCATCCACATCCTATAGGGAGACCAAAGAAAACAGGAAAAAGTGAATGTTTTCTTGGTCTCGTTCCAACTCATCTCAACTCAGCAAAATTGATCTCATGCTGCCATTAGACAGGTCAGCAAACTGAGTGGTGGAGAGTACATATACCCTGTACTGCAGAAGTCTTTTAAAGTGTGTCTGAAGTTTAACCGCCACAAACTGCTGAATCACTAAAAGTTATTTATCTATACCCACTCGTTCTATCACAGTTTGGCTTTCAGCTTTTTAACTTAAGAGTACATTTCATGAAATATCAGCATTGTGAATAAGTATAAGTATGGAAGTAAATTTCCTGTACAAGAATTTCTGCCCTCACATGCAAAAGCTACAAAGAACAGCCACAATTAAAGTTACACTATACTATACTTCTTTTCTCCATACTGTCTCATGTCTTTTATTACTTCTCTCTCATACATACCTTTTCCCAGTATAGTCGCAGCTGGCAGAGCCAATCAAAGGCATTGATGTCATTGCAGCCTGACTTGGCCAGCTTATCAATAACATCCCGAGCATGAACCTCCACTGTTACCAGCGCTACAATCTTCAGACGTAGGACTTTGGACAGGTTGCCACGGATGGTCTCTGAATAGCAGTGAAGCATGGAGACCTGAAAAACAAAGACAGTTAAAGAAAAGGCTTAAGAGTTTATTGGAAGCCTGATAATTCTTAACATCCATTTGTTGGCTGTCCATGGTGCTGAAAGGGCTCTATTTGTACACAAGTACCAGAAAAGTTTAGTTAAGCAACAAAAAGTTAATTAAACCTGTTTCTTCTTCATGGACTTTAGGGAGGACTTATCATCTCTCTCCTTGCAGGTAATGAGAGATTTAGTGACATCACTGGTCCACTGGATCTGACTGGCTGTGATCAGCATCTAAAACAGGGAGAATACTTCAGTTTTAACATTGAGATATTACTGTTTCCAAGATTATTTTTATTTATTATATTATCTATTAACTCCACAAGCGGGAGAAGATTCTTTACATTAGATTTTTCTTAAAGCAAGATATTACCACAATAACCCAATATGAATAAAATGGGTCATTTTGAGGTCAGCAAGAATTGGGAAATAAATTGTAAATTGAGAAAATATAATTGTTTTCAAATTGGCACATTCATTTGCATTGCTTTAAAATTCTGCTTATTTTTTATGACCACTATTGACAGTAAGTCAAGAGCATGTCACCACATCAGTGTCAGCCAATGAGAATGCAAAAGCAGGATGGGCAGTCAAATAGGGGAGAGCCAAAGACAAATGTACCTGTCCTGGCCAATCTCTGATCCATTTGTCTCTTTGTCCTGTCATCTTCTTCAGAGCTGCAAGGCAGTCGCCCAGACTGTCCTTTAATGTAATACGCATGATCTTCTCAACCTCACACAGCCATACCTAAATACACAAAACAAAAAGGTGCTAACATCCTTCACCATAACTCTCTTTATTGTATTCATTAGCAACAATGCTATCATGACTACACTCAGATTTATCACCCATGATCCTGGTCACAATCATCACTGCTGTACCTCCACAGGTCTATCCAGTTGCACTGGATGCATGAACACAACAGCCTCCCCATCAGCAGAGAACATCCCGAGGGCATCTGCCTTTTTGCCGTCCTATAAAAGACATACATACACAGTGGCAGTTCTCTGTATGTACTGATCCATCAAAGTCTGATTATGTATAATCTGAAAACAGTGTTCTGAGGTCCAGGTTTTGAGCCTAGTTCATCCTCAAAATGTGACTTACAATTAAGCTGATTCCTGAAACAAGGCAAAAAACCTAGATGCAATAAAATGTAACCCAATCGACTTCAGGTGCTTTTGCAGATAAATGCTACAAATAAAGGTAAAAAAAAAGAAATACCAGTCACTTAGCACAAGGTTGATGAAGTGGTTTCATTTGGAAGTCGCTTTGGATAAAAGCGTCTGCTAAATGCCTAAATGTAATGTAATGTAATATTAAATCAGGTCTGGTGTGCCAGTGGATGGCACACATTATTAGATATTGTTTGAGGACACTGACAAGTTTAAAAAACATCTTAGTATGTGATCTGATATCTACTGTCAAAGTATATTTCCAACTAATGCACACACACTAAGCCTACAGTAACACTACATTCGTTTTAAATATGCTTGACAACTGAATCATTTCCATAAACAAAAACCATATAGCCTGCACAATAGCTTTCCTATATTTTGTGTCACATACCATAAAGTACAGTGTTAGAAGGAATCTGTTGCGGCAAAGAACTTACGGTAAAGAAACACCAGTTGTGTAAATGTATAATGCTTAGTAAACTAATCTTGGCTAAACGGCCTTAAATTACTCTTTCTCAGTAACAGTGTAGCACTGGCCACTGACTGTATGTGTGCCTATGATTGCCTTTTCAATGCGCAGACTCTTTATGTTGTCGAAGCACTTCTTCAGGTGGGGTTGCATGGCTTGTGGGTTCTGTGACTGCCCTAGAATCTCCAGCACATCATCATTGGACAGGAAGTAGAATCTTGGGAAGATCTGCCTCTTGGTCTCCAGGTACATGTCCAGGGCCTTCTGGATCTCCTCCAGCTTTGCACTCAGCTCTGACAGCTTCTCTGGCAAGCCTGAAAGACGAAGGTGAGAGGCTGATTGAAGACTTTACTAAATTCATACCGTTTGTATGGCTTTATAAATAATATATATATATCAAATTCGTGAATAAGAAGACTCATTACAAACTTCTCCAGAAACAACAGATAAAATGCAAGAAGAAAATAGACATCTCAGGCTCAGGTCATCCTGAAACAGATACATATCTGTTCTATCTATCTATAATTTTGTCATCCTGGTTGTCCATACTATTATTTTACTTTGTTGTTCTATTTAGTACACACAATATCTATTGTGAATGTTCATGTCCCGGGAGAGAGATCCCTCTACTGTTTCTTCAATTTTTTTAAAGGGTGTCACACGCTGCACAGATTGTAAAGCTCCTTGATTTGTACATAAAAATTGACATGACTTAAAAAAATCGATTGGGAAATCAAACATGTGACTCCATGTATGGTTTTAATAACAGCACTTTTTTTTTTTAAAGAAACTTGAAGTATGTTGTCATACCGGGATGGTGTGTTCCCTGCAAGGCATTGTTATCCTTGTGGAGTCGGCCCATGACGGTCTTCCAACTTGAACTAACGTCTTCAAACTCTTTGCACTCAAGAGGAAGCTGCTCCCTGATGTCCTTTCCTTGGAAAATGTTCTAGACATATAAAAAAGAAATGGAGAGTGAAAGAGAAAAATAGTGGTATGATAACTGAAAGAGCTGAAAAAAGAAGGTGATGGTGTAATAAACTGATAACAGTAAGAAAATGGAGGTGAGAAAACCAAAACCAGAGAGCTGTGACAGAGATCACTCAGTAGGACTGCACTCTAACTGAATGATGCTTTAATTAATGTATGGAATTATCAGCCAGATTCCCGTCCTTAGAATGGAGACTGGTTATAATGTTGCAACAAAGTTTACAATAGTGTGTCAACACACTCTGCGTTTCAGACGCATTTTTCAGTCATCCTTTTTGTGCACATCTGACAGAACAAATACGCTTGTATTTTAATATACTATACTCTAGCTGTTTATGTGTTTATGTACAGTTATTGTGTATTAGGTGCTGTATTGAGTGCTGCCACAATGTGGGTGACCTTCACTCAGTACTTTGCCTGAACACATTCTGTGTAGAGACAAACGAAGCACTAAAGCTGCTGCTGCTCTGCTAACGTGCTGCTCACACTACGCCTACTGTGTAGACACGGTGTAACAGAGAAAAGCAACAATGTAGCCAACAGGCGCTAACATACTGTGTGTTCAAGTACTACAATACAATTCAGTGTATATTGTGCCAGAATGCAACAACTAATCATCATGTCAACTGAAAAAAACTCAAAATGCCCAATGACAAAGGATCCTAAACAGATAATAAATGTGTACTCCATCAAATGATGAATATTAACAGACATTAATGAAAAGACTCTCATAAAGCAATACATATACATTATAATAATGTATCATATGACATAGCACAGTGAGTGTGTTTCCTGTACCTCCAGATAAATCCACTGACGTTGCACAGTGAGAACCATCTCAATGACTTCCAGCACCTGGGACAGCTGGCGTTCCCAACTATCTACCTCCTTCTCAAAGGCTTTGACAAAGCGAGAAGCCTTCATTGTAGACAGAATAACCTGGTTGTCCTCCAGGGCCTGGAAAACATCCTCTGTACCCCTGAGAGAGACAAGGAGGGAGAATTAAACTAGAATGCTGATGACTGCTTAGAATGGTCCAAAAAAAGTCAGTAAAGCATACACTGACATTATTAGCTTATTAGGTAAACCAGTACATTTTAGTGTCATCCAATGCAGTTACGTAATTTCTGCAATTTATCCCGTCTTTGTAAGGGTTATTTTGTTCTGTTTTTGTTCAAACTGATCAAAAATGTTTTAATTCACCTTATTCACTCCCCATTGTGAACATCATGGGGTGAATCATTTCATATGATGATGTCAAAAAAGTAATCAAAGAAAAAAGTTGCATGATAACTTGAGCTAATATTGCAAAATTACAACTTATTTTCCAAACAACTTGTACTGTGAAGGTGGACACATTGTGGTTCACAATGCTTATTTGTTTGCTTATGTGTTTCTTAATCAGCTTTGTCTTTTTCAACACACTGGTTTGGCAGACTAATGACTTGGGAGGCATTTTATTCATAGTTATGTTTCAGCATGGTTTTGCATGACTGGTGGCCTACTTTGTATTAGCTGTAGACAGAGTAGCTACAACTCATTGATAAATCTGGTGTGCTCACCCACAAATTGATACATTTCTCATGTGATCTGACATAGACACCAGCTGTTATTTATTTTTCTGACATTTCTGTTTATTTTGTGGTCAAAATAATTTATTCATACAGGTTTTATCTGTGCCTTTCACTCATCCTTACTTTTCTCTTCTCTTGCATTACAATCTTAGTGTCTCTCACTCTTCCTGCCTCTCTCCATCATGTTTACTGTGTGCCATTGGCAATGGCTGGGGCTGCTAATTAGACTGGGCCTGAGGTCTGACTATACTCATTTTGATAAGCAGCAGATGGCATGGGCATTCCTGCTTTCCCCAGCCAAGCTGTCACTTACTTAACTCTGTTCTGCTCACTTATCTGACGACAAACACACACAAACCTTTTTCTAACTTCTCCAACAAGATCATTTCCATATGAGTGTCATATACACTCTCTAGGCAAGGCAAGGCATTTACGATCTAATGATGCAGGTAAATAAAACATAATGAAGACACAAACTTATGGCCATAAGTTGAAGTGAGTTTCAGCCTAGGTTATTGTACAGTTATGACTTTGTGCCTTCAAGGCTGGTTTTCTCACCTCAGTCTGTAGTGGCCTTCATCTTTGTATGGTGCTATGTCCAGCATGGTTTCCTTCCATGTCTTGGTAATGTCCTCCAGACCCTTCAATAACAAACACAAAGAGTAATGTTAATTGACTGGAAAACAGGAAACCATGAATCCTATGAGGTCTACTGCTTGCATACTTCAGAGATGAAGAAATGTGCGTAAAACATCTCTTTTTTTCTCCCATTCTTTTCACTCTCCATGGTATGACTCGTCTTCTTGTATTCCTTTGTACAGTTGTGCTTCTTTTCATATTATTCTACATTTTCTAATGTTTTTTTCTTTCATTCCCTTGAAAATATCTATAAGGACTAATATATTTTATAATGTATTTACGAATATGTCTGTAAAGTAAAAGCATAGCCCTATATATGAAAAGTAATTTTTTTAATAGGCACGACCAGACACCACTAAGGAGAAAATATTTTTCTGAAACCTAATGGAGTATTTGAATGTAAGAATCTTACCCATCACATGAGTGCACCTTTCAGACTGTCCTTCACTTACAGAATGTGCGTAGAATGCAGTCCCAGTTTCACAATTACTCATTATTTTAGGAAATTGGCTTCTAATTACATGCAGATTGTGAGTGCAAATTGAATGAAAGGCACACAATACATTTGCACTGAGCTTCAATGTGCATAAATCTGGCTTCAAAACTGTACTGATCCTTTGTGAATGCTGAGGTGAATGGTAAGAAAGTATAAAGGGGCTATGGGCAGGTTTGATGTTGACAAAGGTTGAGAGGCAGGGTGGAAGGGAGCCAGTCAGTTACACTTCTGACTGTGCTTACCAATTTCCTGAGCAAGGCCCTGGTAAGAATGAATGGAGGCAGAAAATGCCCACTGAACATTAGTCTACACCAGAGGAAAAGACTGGACCTGTTCTATGGAGAGTTCCTTGCTGGCGGCTCCAGAGATCTCACAGATCTTGTCAGCATACTTGTCAAGGCCAAGAGAAATTATCTTCTCCAGGGTGAATTCGGTGCTGGATGGGTCAAAAGAGCACTGCAGCTCTTCACAGATCTGCTTCCAATGCCTGGAAGATAGGTGACATTGAGAGTATGTTTCATCTTAGTCTCAAATTACCCAGTAGGTCAGCTAAAGGTAAATGCTAGCACATGACTATTACCAAGTTAAGTCAAGGCAATTTTATTTTTATAGCCCATAATCACAGCTCTCAGGTTTGCTTCCCAGGGCTTTACAATTTGTACTACAGTGTACTACTGTCTTTTGATCATTAGTCATTAGCAAACAGAGGTGATAAGACATATGCATATATACAAAGACATATGCTTTCAACATCCTAATACTTCAACATGTATTATCTGGCAGTACTGTATGTTCTGTGAAAACAAGAGGTCTGTACCACAACTAGCATTAAATATTATTATTTTTTAAATATTCATTAGACACTGCTCAACTACATTATAACCTCACACATCGTTTTTACAAGTTGATACAAGTTGATAGCATCCAGCAATGGACAACTGACCTTCTTACTGCTTACTGAAGGACATAAATGTCTCTCTTAATGTCCATGGCACTGTGGTAACACTGATGTACTAAAGCGAATGTCTAGTGTGTTTATCCTGCCTAAAAAAGTATGTAAAACTAAAATATTTGTGAACTGCTTACATATGGATAGAGAGATATCGGGGCATGACAGATGTTTAACTGCATTCACGCTCTGTAAGGGAGCATCATTAGCACAGTGACTGATATGACTGACAGCTGGCACTGAGAGGAGAGGGATGGAGGGTAGAAACAGAGGATGGGACAAATCAGAAACTAACGTTCTCCGTATTCCTCCATTTTTAATTGCAGCAAAAGTGCTCTCATTGGAGACCTAGGTAACTTATCCTTTTTATTTCTTGCTATCTTTCTCAACATGTTTCTTTTTCAGTACCCTCACTAATTACCATAACAGTCAGTGTGCTAAGCACAAGACGTGTTTTGTTTCTTTTTGTTTTCTCTTGCTGTTCTTGTTATTATTCTATGGGACTTAACAATATGCTTAATGTCCACCCTTTTAGCCAAACTTGGTTACATTCCCCTGTATACTTTACTGTTAAACTAATTGACAGGTATGTTGTATTTGTGTTCCTGTCGTGTCTTGTACATTGTAGCTATTGTAATCTTTCCTAAATATACTGAAATGACAAGTGTCATATGGCAAGAAAATGCATGTAGACACTTCTTCAGTCAGTACCTGTCTCTCATGGCTGGGTTCCTCAGATCAGCAATAAGAGGGATGATGCGCTTGAACTGGTCAACCTTGCTCTTGGAGAAATCAACTATGTCCCACTCCTTATCCTGCAATCAGACATAGACCAGGTCCTCACTACTGTGTAATGAAAATGTGACAGTTGCTGAGGAGTTAATTTTAGGGGAGCACATATTTTGTGCATCCTGAGAGAAAGTCATGCATTTTTCTGTTACTGTAAAATGCATTTTAGGGAGAGTTTGTGGGTCTGAAGCTAAAAATAACTAATGATGTCTGCTAACTTTCTTCTGTGTTCTTTCTACAGAGATTATCACCAAAGTACTTCTAGATTGTACAGCTTCTGTATTGTAGAGTATTGCTTAAATGTAATGTTTTGGCATGAATGTATTTATATGAAACAAAACATGCACTAACACAGGTAATATATATCAGCTAAATTGTGAATCTGCTGCTTACTCTGTGTGGCAGAACTGACCTTTAATTCTCTCTGGAGTTTGTGGAGTTTTTGGAACATGTCCTGTGCTGTGCTCTCCATGCTCTCCGTCCGCAGCGTGGCAAACTGACCAACCTTCCAGATGTTCCAATTGGCATTCCACTCCTGTGTTATCTCCCAGACCTGCTGCAGATGGTCTATGTCCTGTACAAAATATATACAGACAAACAAATGTGCACAAACAAAAGCTCAACCATTAAATGTGCCTTGCAAAAACTTTAAAATCCATCGCAACATCCTGACTTTTAATTCAGCCTGGGACCTTTGATGCCTCTGTCTCATGTCCTGTCAATTTCCTACTACTAAATACTATCAAATACTTGAAAAACATTCTCTGGATTAACTGTTCATGATGTTGAGTCTGTATAAGATTATGGAAAGACAGTATGTTAGGACTATGAGCCTAGTGCTGGATCAGACCTTCTCCAGTGCCCGGACACTTTTGGAGGGGGGCTGTTCTAATTTGAAGAAGCCCAGCCCATGAAGGATGGTGCTCTCTTCCTGTTTTAGAACCTCCAGTTGGCTGCGATGCTCTGCTATTTGCTTTAAGGCCAACTCAGTGCTCAGCGCACTGTCAAATGGACCTGGAAATGCACATGCAAAAATATAGAGAGATACACACATGAAAAAGCATACAAACACACAAACATACAAATTCATATGACCATGCAAAAAACATATTAGACAATGCCTAGCCTACTGCATCTTAGTGGTCAGCATGAATACATAGAAGGAAAGATGGTAGTATCCATAAACAGAAAGAAAAAGACAAGGAGCAAAAATGGGTGGGAAAGACAGGAAGGAGTGAGCAATGATGATGTGGCAGGAAATCAGTCATGATGTCTCTTTCAGTAAGGGACATCGCTTTTTCTGTGAAAGGGAGCAGCTGTGTAGTCAGAAAAGATCAAGGGCAGGATTAGATGCAGGATATTGGTTCTGTAGAGGCTTTGTATAGATCAGTAATGGCTCAGTAGGGACTGAAGAAAACAGAGAAAGCAACAGTAGTGTACACACAATGGTGATGAAACAGTTGGTAATAACGAGTACATGAAAGTGAGAGTAAGCGATAGTGTGTGTGTAACCTGTGCTGTTGAACTCCAGCAAATTGGTCTGGATCTTCTTCTTGAACTCCTCAGAGGAGAGGATGAGGCTGTTCTTAAACTTTTCCTTGTGCTTCTCCAGCATGATGTTGCTGTCAATCAACACCTGCTGGAACCACACCCACTCCCCATTCAGCACCTCACGCATATCCTGCACCTGTGTGTAAACCAAGAGGCAGGATTGGAATAATGATGCTCTGAGTTTGTTTATATGCAGATATACAGTACCCATGACTACCAGAGAAGTTAGAGTTTTGACAATGTCTGTATTCTGCTGTGTCAAGTGAGCAAATGGACAATTTCACACAAAGGTGAAGCCACTGTTAGTTATGTACTATTTATACACTGTCCTATCTTATTCACTGTATATATGTATGCATTTGTTTATTAATGACCAAGGAGCTTACATCCTGTTCCACTGGGACCTCATATTTGTCCAGGATAGAAAACTGATCATGGATGACAGGAATCTGAGCCTCTGTCTTGGCCAAATTGCCCTGTAGAGTCTCCAAGAGCTTCAGGCTCTCACTAAGCTCCGCCAGTGTCTGAGGGGGTTGTTTCAGCCTAAACACACACATACAAACAACAAAGAGTCACACCACCTTTGGCACAATACAGATCTCAAATGTTTACAGGATCAGAAGCTTCCCCTATTCCTTTCCACCTCTGCTGCCCTTCATCTTCCCTCAATGACTGAAGAGATCAGATACATTAAATCAATAATTTATATTTGTCACCTGAAATCACCTTGTTAGTCTATTTCATGGAAAGAGCAGGTGCTCCAACTATTGTGTAACCTGTTAAAAGACAGCATGTTTGACACAACACCTGCACAATCACCTGTTGGTGATATGGGCTTCGGGTAGAAAAGCACTGATAATCATGTGATAATTGATGGGCCACACACACTCACACATACACACCACATTAATATTTGATTACAGTTTTATAAATGATGTCTTTTTATGAGTGAAACTGATTTGTTTTTAGAAATCTTTTACAAAATGTAATTCCTTTGACTTGACTCCCCACCTGTTAGCATTGTCTTGCATTGAGGAATGAAGTTCCTTTAGGCAGGTGATGGCCATGTGGCTGAGAAGATGAGTGAACTTGGTTTGCCACTCACTACATTGCTGCGCCAAGGAGGACTTGAGTGGTGAACAGTCCAGCATGACAAACCGGATATTCAATACCGTCTCTTCCTGTTGAACACTGTTGGCCTTTTCTGTGTACCTGGACATGACACAGAAATGCAGGAAAGGGAGATGAATGCGCCTGCACGAGTGACTCATGACGAAATGAAACAAAAGTTCACTTGGGGAATGGAAACAAAAACAAAATCAATGAGAATATAGGGTAAAAAGTTAGTGAGTTAGGTAGTTTCCTCTTTCATATCAAACAGTGGCTGTAGTCAGCTTTAATTCATGCCACTTACAATCTACTTAATGTTTATGCAGCAAACACATATCATAAGGTTCCTGTACAATTCTAAAACAGATCAAGTGAAAATGTGTTTATATTGCACAGTGCCTGTGTATATCTGCATCAAAAGAAGTGACTGCTGGGTTTTGTCTCTGGTAGCGTTGTATAAAGGAGTCCTTGTTGATCTCCCAGATATCTCTGTATTTGTCCCAGGTCTTCAGATAGGCATGCAGGTGGCTGGCATTGGCTGTCATCCCTGTGGCAACTGCAACCTGAATCTTCCTTATCTCCTCGTCTTGCTCTGAAGGATCAGAGAGGACAGGGTGACAAGAGAAGAAACTCAGACAGTACGCAATGGTCACATACTGGATACATTCATATACAGTTGCTTATTAATCACTGTCTGTAGTCATTTACAAGGATTTTATATATTTTGTACATGCAAAACCTGGCAAAGTAAAATGAAAGAACATGCTTTAAAAACAGTTCTAACCTATGTTGATATGTATGGGATTCACATGTGACCGTTTGCAGGACAGAAGTTCAGGCAGTCGTTTAAATTCTGAGATGGTGTTGATGAGCTGAGGCAAAATGTTCACAATCTGACCAAGCTTTCCGAGCGTCGGGGAGAACTCAACCTGTCGTAACAGAGACGCAACACACACACACACACACACACACAGACGCAGATAAACAGACACTGACTTTTACCCAAGATATCAAATCACCAGCAAGTCAATTGTGAACTGCTGCCAGAGCAATTTACATACCATTTACATGTATGTGTGTGTGTGTGTGTGTGTGTGTGTGTGTATTAAGGCAAGCATTCACAAAAATAAGATTTGTTCCATCATCTTGCAGCAGAGCCTCACAGCAAGCACAAAGTGGACACCATGCTTTACAATATGAGTATAGCATGTGTACCTGTGTGTGTACAGGTCCCAGTCACAGGTTGTAATTTGTCTATTGACTGCTGAATGTTAAGAAGGCTGGTCTTATCTAATATGAGCCTGACAAAGGAGAGATGCCAGGCTGAAAAAGAGAGAGGAGGAGGAGGAAGGACACATGACACTCTTTTGTTAAGACCGTGATGAATAATGAATAATAACCCACATCCGTTTTGGTTTCATTTCTGTCTGTGTTTATATGTTAACCTAAACAAACCGAACCCAACACTGAGCTGTGAGCCTTAAGTGTATGGCTTGGTGACAGTTCAGAGGAGGACAGGCCTTCACCACGCTGTTAAAGTGAGGCTACATGGGAGGAATCAAGTGGGAAAACATGCATCCTTTCTCTGGCATCGGCAACCAAAAGCTCTCAAAATACAGTATGTTGTGCCAGTTACCATGCCATACAGTTTTGGTGTGTGTGCAGGTCAACATATGTGGACATAGAGTAAACAAATCATTATCACAAGACCTAATTTGTTTAAGAAGGGTTGCTGGTACCTTTGGTGTGGTTTGGGGAGTTTCCTGGCGCAGTGCTACCAGGACTTTGAACAAGGGATTGGGCGATGTCTTGCTGTCTCCATTGATGGCCCTGGATAGCTTCTTCATGGAGCGCTTGATGTTGGTCCTAAGAGCGTCCTCTACCATGTGGTCCACCTTCTCTGTATAGTTCACCCAATGCTCCTGGACCTTAAACACCATGGTAAAAATAAACACATTTATGTTTTGCTAGTTTAACCACTAGTTAACAACTTATGTGGAGTCAATCTTTGGCTATTTCATCCAGCAATTTTTTTGCTGCTTTAAACTTCATCTCCAGAAAATTAACTAAATAACCCCAACCTTAAATACGTTTTATAAATGTGCCAGATTCAAATTTTCTAAAAGTGCAGGAACATGTTTGATGTCATGATTTCTACCAATACTGAAAATATAGCAGACCTCAGGTCCATCATTAGAGAAGGTGTTGTGGATGCGGGTCATGATATCAGCAATATCCTGGTGTGCTGAGCGCAGTATTTGGAGATGGCTTTGCTGATGAGCCTTCTGGTCATCCTCAAACTCCAGATTCCTAAGAATTACAACAGGAGAAACACCAACAAGCTGCAATCAACAAAGGAAACAAATGTACATCACTTGGAAGCAAGGTACAAGGATGCCACCCATGTGCATGGCTTCAGACAAGGTCAAGAAGTGGAGACGCTTGTTGTTGACTTCCTCATTGAGCTGTTGGCAATGTGGTAACACTGGCCTGTTAAAATATCTGTTGGTTTTTGAGTCACTTGAATGAATTACATAACCCACTGTAAATACATACAATCATTATTAAATGTATGAACCATGTCATAAGAAGTGACTTAAAATATAATAAATAATATCTAGTATTATGTATTTGTGTATTTACTGAATTAGGCATCCTGTGCAATGAGGAAGAAATCATATCTCTGTCGTTACCTGTACACAGTCTTTCCATCCAGTCTAACCAGAAGTGTTTCACTCATCTGGCGACAGAGGTTGGAGATGGCTAGATTGGATACTTTATATCCATCAACTATCAACTGGACCTGGAGTGTAATGAAAAGGAGAAGAGAGGCGAGGAGAAGAATAGAGAAGTGAGGGAGAGGCATGTTCAACAGTAATTACTACTGTATGAGTGACTTTGATATGTTCTCTGGAACATATTGCCTGATGAACTCTGTCACAACTGTGTCCATGATCTAAATTAAAGTGAAAACATAACAAAAACGTAACACAAAATAATAAAACTGCACACATGCCCATATAAGTAGTGAACGGTGATTTAAAACCTTGTTAACATGCAGGAGACAGTCACGGATGAAGACGTTAGAAGCTCCTTTAGACAGCCACAGGAGCTTGGTCAGCCCCGGCTGAATCTTCTTATCCATTAAACGAATTCGCTCCCGAAACAGACCCAACTCGTCAGGAGACAGCACTCCAATGATCCTGACACACACACACAGATGAAAAGGGCATTAAGGAAATATTTGTGTTTTTAATTTTCTGTGTGAGTACTACTGGAGCATGGCAAAATAATGTGTGTTGTTTGTCAGTGTGACTGCTGATGTGTGTTTTCATTACAAATCCACTGCTGGAACTTCTTGTATCTGACTGTAATCTCGTCAGTCAATCGAAGGGCTGACACATAAAGATCAACAACCAGTCACACCTACAGGTAAGTCTGCATGTCTTTAGATTGTGGGAGGAAGTCGGAGTACTCAGAGAGAACCCACGGAGGCATGGGGAGAACATATGAGGCGACAGTGCTAACCACTGCCCTACATCAGGCCCAATGATATCACAACTCATTGTTTTGTTTTGTTTGTTTAAATTCATTTTTAAAATAATTTATGTTTAATTTATGTATGCTTCTTAACTGACATTAGTTACATTACTTTATTTTTACTATATTTATTGTTATGCACCAATATACTGAAGTAATAAACCTGTTTCTGTTGCATGCATGTTTGTTATTCTGTGTGTGTGTGAGAGTGTCAGACCTGTTATAATCCCTAATCAGCAGCAGTGATCTCTCCCTCAGGCCTCTGAGGTCATCCCTGTCCTGGTAAATGTCAGACACAACTTGGGGGATTTCAAACTTTAGTCGATCCCAGTAGTGTATCGCAGAGAACAAGGTCAACAGGTTGCTGGCAAAGAAAACACATAAAAAAACACAAAATAAATAATGAGTACACATATATTTGCATATTTGGGTTTGAGTCAAATTGTTTAGTTTCTACATGAATATATTGTGTAGAGGAACACAACACTCTGTATCCAACTGACGGTGAGAGTGTATCTATATCTCTGCCATCAGAGTTAACACTGTGTGAATGTATACTTTAATGGGAATGCCTTGTGTCTCTTGTGTATGTTTGTCTAACCCACTTGTCAAAGTTGATGTCCAGCTTGGCAGTCTTGTCTTTGCAGCGCACCATGAGAGGCTGCTCCAGCCTCTTAAGATAATGTCCGTCCAGGTTCTGGTTCCACTCGCTAAAGTTCTTCCTCACCATCTCATCCAAAACCTGGATCATCTGGCCATAGTTAAAAACGACTTGCTTACAGCTGTATGACTCAGGCATGAAGTGTGCCTTCTGAAGCACCTGGGGTAGGAAAGGGGACAAAGGAGGAAGATGTCAAGGAAGGAGCTCCAGAAGGAGGGTTCACTTAAGACTACCTGATTCAATCAAAAATCAATCAAAGCAGAACCAGTATTGATTTTACTACAGTTCTTTACTTTGCACACTGCTTATGTGTATATACCAAGACTAAAAGGAATATATTTCTGTGTAGTCTACTCACCTCCATGGGTCTCTCTAAGCGATATCTGAGGGCCCTCACCCAGTGGGCCTGGCCTGCTATCCGGGGCATATGGTCAGGAGAAGACCTTGTCCTCAGGTTCAGCTCCTTGTTGACCATTTTGAGCTCTTTGTTAAACATGATGTACACTTCCTCCACCTTCTCTTCAGTGGTGCGCTTAATGGCCTGGGATGGAGAAGATTAGATGGAGGACAATGAGTGGATGCATTGTATGGGGGTAAGAGAAGAAAAGAAGACAGGTAAAGACAAAGCTGAGCGGCAAAGAAATAGAGAATGAGAGTGTGAGAATGAGCCTGAATGCAAGAACTGAGACAACTTTGGGGGCTCTCAAAGAGATATTAATATGACTCAACAAAGATAAACAATATACAAAGCCTTACATGGGAAACCTTTTTTATTCTCAGTGGATTAAAGTGATAGGATAGGCAGTTCTCTATGGAGGATTATTGACTTTGGTGTCGGTTAGCCATAGCGAACTGCAGAGACCACAGGCATCCAACAATGAACCTATATAGCCATATGAACTGTAAAGGTTTAGTAAATAGAAGATGAGCGGATGTGTTTAATTGAGTAATGCATGTTTAATAAGTGCTGTAAATTAATACCAAATTAAGGTCTTGAATGTGTAGGTATGTATGCATGTGTGTGTTTGTGAGAGAGACACCTCTCGAGTAGACATAGGCCTAAAAATGTCCAGAAGTCGAACTCCTTCCTCCACTGTGTTCACCGTCTTAAACACTGAACTGATCAGGTTCTGCATCATCATTTCCAGATCTTTTACCAATGCACGAAACCTGTGTACACACACACAAGCACATATCCACACATGAAAACACATATGCATGATGATCAGCTGATAAATACACCAAAAGCACACTAAAACGGGAGTGCAAACACACACACACACACACACACACACACACACAGGACTCTATAATTCTGCATATTCCTATATTCTTATCACAAATGCAGACGCAGGAACATTTTTGTGGCTTTGTTTGGCAGAGGCACACATACACACACCTCTCCGAAATCACAAAACACCTTTCCTGTATGTTAAGTCTTTCCTCTTTCTGTTTTGTACACATTTTTTTCATTGACTGCATTACTTACAATTACATTACATTTTGGCACTTAGCAGACGCTTTTATCTAAAGCGACTTCCAAATAAGAGCTTTACATAAAGTGCATAGAACCATGATTGAAAACAACAAGATGTCTCATCAAACTTGCTGATGTTTGAAATATGCATGAAAGTGTTTGTAATGTGATTGAGGAAGATTCTTACCAATCATCCACAAGTGTAATCTGGTGACACGGAGTTCCACAGAAATGTCAATACTTATGTTCTGTTTGATGAGTGAGTATAGAATATCTATTCTGTGCAGTTGATTAAACATGTGCGGTCATCACACAGTAACAGGAATGAAACACGTTTCAGCTACAGTCTCTGATTTGATCATAATTTTACACATGAACAGCAGCATTAACTTCATTAATGATTTAAATCTCCCAACACAGCGACAGGAACAGTCAGGGTCTAATGGTGTTCTGTGTTTTTCTTAACATCAGAGTACAAAGCTATCACTCACAGATTGCAGGATTAACAGTAAAATAATTTGGAGGAATGCAGCTGTCTTGAATCATGAGCTCAATCAAATGTTTTTTTTAAAGCAAAATTAAGAGCAAAAGCTTTTTTATTAGGTCAAGAGGTGACAGTGAGTTTTAAATTTTGTCACTTCAAAACATGTTTATAAAATGATCCATTTTACGAACAAATAAAAAATTAAGTGAAAAAGTTTCAGAACAAGTTTTTATCTCCCGGGAAGAAAGTCCTAAACAGGTCCAGTTTGCAAACCCAGCAAGGCTCAACCAATTGCATCCCCATTTCAGGAAAATTGACTAATATCTGGAGAAGTAGAGAGAGATCTGCTAAAGTCAAAGGGTAGCTCAAAATCTTGCTTAGCAAATATTAAAATAGCAAGCATGCACAGGTCACATCAGAACAACGGATACATTTTTAGTTATTGTTGGATGCTTTCGTTAGGAAATTATGTTTTAGTTTGTATATGTGTAGCTTTGTGTAGAAACTACAGATAAACTTCATGCACCTGCATCATGACAACTGATCAATATGTCATTGCTTTACACCAAACACAAAATATTTTAGGCTTTTTAAACCATGCCAAAAACGTTCATACTATTATATTTAGTCTTGGTTTGAATGTGTTCAAGAGCAATAGCCTTACCTGTTGAATTCATTGCACCAGGTGGTGTTCTCGACATCAAGGATGCCCTTGTCAACAGAGCGCAGGTTCTGTAGGCCGCGGTGGAAGTTGCCTTCTATCTCCAGGAGGGAACGGGTGAACTCTGGTCCCTGGCAGCCGCCGAAGCATGGCAGAGCCCTCTGCTGACCATCCTCCCAACGAGCAAACTGATGCTGGCAATCACATACCTGAGAGGAGGCAAGAGAAAATAATATACCATTGATTTATAGAGGACAATATCCACAAAGAGGCTTGGTCAACAATAGCGGGGTTAGAGGGTAGGGATATGAATACAAAGTGGACACGAAATGGGAAAAGAAAGCCACTAAAAGATAACTCTTACACAATACTGTATTTGACTCAGATCTGATTAAATCACAATGAAAACATACCGTATCACATTTAATTTGACATTTCCTTTGTGGTCCTAATGTGACACCTGTGGAATACTTTTTACTTATAAATTACTACGTAAATCCAACACAAGATTTGCCAAGACACAACATTGTTGTGATGGAGATGTTTAGTGAAGAAACAATGATTGTAGACCGCAAAACTGTTTTGAATTTTGAGTCAGTGAATGCAAAACTTAAACTCTAATAAAGGAAGTAGCTGTGACTGAAAAAGACCTGTTTCATCAGCCTCTGTAAGCGCAGGCAAGCACCAATTCCATTTGTAAACTTCTGCATAACAATCCTGTGTGTAATCTCTTTTGTAATGTTCTTTTGCACAGGAAAGTTGACATGATATAATTTAATGTCAACAATAAAAAATATGCGTCTAGTGGTACTACATCATAAGAAACACTTGCATTGGCTTCACCATTTGTTTACAGGGGTGGTCACTTTGTCTGATGTGGATTTCAACAGCATGCATTTACAGCTGTAGTGTGCAGTTGTGTCTCCGTATGTATAAGTGAGGGAAAAAATCACCTCAAGCAGGTCTCTGAACCTCTGAACGAAAGCATCAATCACCACAAAAATGCTGGTTTGGTCCAGGACCCAGCCTTTTGGAGAATTCCTAATGTAAAAAGAGGGGGTGGGGGTGGGGGGTGTAAGAGAGAGATTAAGAGACAGTGAAAGGAAGGAGGGGGGGTCAGAAAAAAAATAAGATTCTGTTCAGCTCCTATTTTGGATTTGGATTTGCAAATAAATTGTAAAGTGTTTCAAAACAAAAAAGAGGTTGTTACAACAGGAAAAAGCCATCCATTCAGGATAAGCCCTAATCACACAGGACACAAGCTATCTGATCTGCTTCTGAGGTAAAACCCCTCTAAATGGGAGAGATTGTTTTGCTCTCTGTTTCAAGGTAGCGTGGTGAAACGGCTTTCATTTATGTACAAACTTCCAGAAGATCTGAGATCATCTCTACCCTAAACTCTTTTAAATCACAGCTTTTCTGTTTGACGATGCTCTTTAAGGGTTAATTTATTTCTGCATTGAAACCACAGTGACATTTTGCCCAATTTAACAACATTTCCTCAACTAAATGTCAATAAAATTTTACACTAAACCCATAAAAAGCAGTAAATTATGATATTTGAAATCGCACACTTTTGATCATTTAAGATTTAGTCCCCAGGGTACCCAGAAGACAACGTGTTGAGTCCCTACACAGGAGAGATCTCTCCTACTTGTGGTGAATCTGTGAGGCGTGTAGGTAAATTTCCTTCCAGGACAGGCAGCACTGGATGCAGTCGCTGAGGTTTTGCTTGCTGGATAACACATAACCCTCAAAGATCCTGTCCAGGGAGATGCTTTGGAAGCACAGGCGGATGATCTCATTACTCATCTGCAACACAGCAGAAAAACACACTCACAAATAACAAATATTGGGAGACAAATATATACAGACACTTTATTACAGTACTCAAATGATAACGTATAAACACCAAACCCACGTAACTACACTGTTAACTTTGGTTTTGAGTTGGCCTGTTGTTTGTTGTGAGCTTTCTGTTGTCCTTTTAGCAACCAGCATCTACTAAGCTAATCACATTCATGAGCTTAAACCCCCAGAAGAGACAGTTGCATGCACAAGAAACGATTCAGTACATCCCCACTGAAATCCTTCTTCCTAACTTCATGTCTCTTCTTCGCTTTTTCTATCTTTCTCTCCAGAAAGGGTTACATTTATCTTTGACAGAGAAGGAGGAGGCAAAGGATATAAGAGTGCTTGTAATACTGTTAAACAAAAACAAAAACAATATCATCTGCAGCTACAGATATCACAGTTGCAACTGAACTAACTGCAGAATTGTCACATCACCCAGTAAGGTTATTATTTTCCCAGTCAAACTTTGCCCTGCAGCCTTCAGTGGTTGGAAAATGATATTAAACCAGACAGTGTGTTCCCTAGTGATCTACACTGCGGTTGTGTGAATAAAAGGTGCAGACCGTAAATCCAGTGCAACACAGGTTTAAACTCCAGCCACTGTGAAAGAAGCACCACAGCAGTAATGCTTGTGTTGTCAGATTACTGTGCAGCCGCACACTCACAAAATAATTAGATCCAATAACAGGCTCAATATTGTGTCTGAGCAAGTAATGTTTTATGTAATATCAAAGGCATAAGACACTGTGTGTGAGAGATAGAGGGAGAGAGAGCAAAGATAAAGAAGTTGAGAAAAATATAAAAATGTAGGTACACATAAAAGTGAGAAAAACTGACGAAATGCAACAGGGAACCAAATGACGGTGGGTCATAAGTACATAATTATTTAAGGTTAAACATTTTCCCCTTGGTCTGTGGAGCTGTCAGTTGAAATGAAACGAGCTGGAGAAATGAAAACAGTGATGGGGCCTTTTATTCTGTGCATTCAATCTCAGGGTCTAACTCCGATGTCTCAGCACCCAGGATGAGTGGGAGTGGGCTTCACTGATGTTGATGCCTTATCAGAACAAGACAATGTAATTCAACTGGAGAGCTGATGTACAACTGAAAAGACATTCTGACAGTGAAAGGTTATCTGTCAATTTTGTTCCACTGACTTATCTGTGAATACATGATTGCTTGCGTAAAGGAAATTGCAGTAGCCCGTCTATTAATTGTCTACATAATAGCTGTAAGGGTAGATATCAGCATGTGTCTGTGTATGCCATGGATGTATTATAAGAAATGGATAGGGTGCCGCTGCTCAGCCTTGATTCCAATTTTTTTCAGTGCCCACTTGTGGTATTGCAGTGAAAAATTCCCCTGCGGCCTAAAAACATTTTCCCCATAGGCCACCATTTTAAAGAGACATCTGTAAAACTGTTGAGGACACCTCAAACTGCAAACAAGGTCGATTATAACTCTATTATGATTCATGGAAGTTTTATATTTGTAAAATGTATTTAAAAATCTGTAAGTAGGTAAATCCGTAAACTAGGACTTTTTTTTGGTGTATGCGCCAGGTGAGCAATTCCTATTCTTATCCATCTTTGGGTCCAGTATCCAGTTCTTATAATACATCGACTGTGTATGCACTGTATGCTGAAATGTGCATGACAGTAATGGAAATAATAGAGACAGAGCAAAAAAGGACAATAAAACAAAACAGGTGTGAGAACACTAATATCCATTAATCTGATCAAATGCAGGTACCTTGCGGAAGAGACCAGTGATCCTGTCGCTGGTGTTGTAGTGGATGGAGTTGACCCAGATGTTGCGAATGAGACTGATAATGTGTTGCAGCTTAGGAGCAACTTGGCTAGGCTTGAGCTGGGCAAACTCTTCACATGGCTCCTTCAGTATGGACAGGTAGGACAGGTTTGACTGGGCCTGCAGAGAACAATCCTGGGCAACACACGCACACAAGAAAGATGATAATATTACGGTTATGTTAACAAAATATTTCATGTTAACATTTCCAAGCTAAGTTTCTAGCTAGGATGCTAGAGGGTAGCACAGATGCAGTAATGTTGCAATAATAAGCAGCAGTAATGAGATGCACTCCAGTCCATGAGTAAGGAAGAAATCATCAAGACTACTGAGTAAGATGGAATTTTGTTGAACTGCAACATATTGCAGCAATACTCAGAATTGTCCTTTAATCTAAAGGGTGACATGAATTGTATAATATGTTTGTTAAAAGATGATTCTGGACTTGAGACTTGCAGATTTCCTGTACCTGGATTTCTTTGGCCAGTTTGCAGAAACGTTGTACATAAAGAGACTTGGAGAGCTGCAGGATGCTCTGGATGTGCCTGACCCCTGGCTTTTGCAACTGCTGACTGATGTCCAAAAGCTTGGCAGAGCGACTCTTCCAGAAGGTTATCTCCTGCAGCGGGCCACAGTTGTCCCTCATCTTCATTACTCCTTGGGCATTCAGTAGCTCCTTGATCTGATCCGTCCAGTGGATCATAACAGCTATAGACATAAAGATGAAAAAAAAGACAAAGAGTAAGAACAACACAGAAAAGCAAAGGTTGGAATGGTGTGAAAATCATTAAGTATGTTGGAATAAAAGCATGAATTTGAAGAGAAAATAGAATTGTAGGTGGAAATTGAAAAAGAAAGATGATGGGTTTACAGAGTAGATAACAAAACAACAATGAACAAGATAGACTAAACAGGTTAGGTGACAAGTTGCTTCTCTAAATAAAATCTTGAGAGTCTGAGGCAGAAAGCAAATGCTGCAGTTACGATGTTGTCTAAAACAAAAACTCACAGACCAGAAGTCTGTAAAGAGTGTGTCCCTCACAGAGATGCAATAGATAGAAAGAGAAAGGCATCCACACCCCTCCATACATCCCAGCTCCTCAGTCTTACTTTCCATTCTCTGTACCAGCTTCTTGTCCTTGCTGGCGTCCTCAGGGCTGCACTGTAGTCCTTCCATTGGGATGTAGAGAACTGTGTTGCCCACCTTCTTATACACATCATCTGTTCAAAAGTAAAAATATATAAAATATGACACACAGGACATGTATGTGGCTCAGAAAAAAATTTCCGCAAGTTACAATGGCCATCCGTGACACACTGGGACACACTGTATGGTGATTTTTATGATTTCTACTGCACCTTCCAGGCATACATGTAGAGTGCAACCTGTATACCAGAGCCTATAAATGTACCTTTCTCTACCACTTAGATATATATATTATAAACACATCATGCAGTCATAGAATACCTTTCTTGTTAATGGGAACTGACTATTAATTGTGTTGTAAAATCATTTCTGTCATGAATATCTTAGATTAGTCTAATCCAGAACACCATGTCTGTGGAGGTACAGCTTTTGTACTACTGTAAACAGAAACCAAGAAACACTATGAAATCCATCCATCCATCCATCCATTCCACACCAAAGGCAAACAGCCTAGATTCTTCAAGTCACTTTCCTCAGAACCAGCTATTCTTTTAGAAGCAGAGATGTTGGCAAACCACACCTCAGACTCCAGGCTGGCTAATACCAGAAGATATTAATCCATTGGTCTATTTAAAGGACTGAAGTAGTTTACTTTGAACATCGCTAAATGAGAATTTTTTTTTAATTTGTTGATTCATTTATTTTTGCTGCCAACTGAAGCTGTATAGGCTTATATAGGGCTATACTGTATAGTCAAAATGCAAAGTTTGAATTTACAAAGCTCAAATTGAAACTCTGGGACTTCGCTAATCATTGTGGATCAAGTGAACAAAACATAGTAAGTAGAAAAGCTGGGTGTTTTGTCAATGGCTTCATATAGAGAAGGTTTCACTAGTGTGGAAAGTAGGAAAAGGAGTAAAAGAGCAAACGTAGGGGGTCACGTATTTACATTTGGTATAAAGTGACACTTTTGTAGAAATATCAGTGTTTCTGTTAAGAGACAGGGAGTGAGGGACATCTAAAATGCTTCAAAGGTGCTTCACAAACACTGCTGGTGTATAGAGGAGACTCCTCAAGAGTCTCTGTGTCAACTCGTAGTCAGCAAAGGTAATACCTTTACAGGAATCAAAAAGTTTCTTAGACCTACTCCCATTAACAGTGAACTGTCTTTCTCTCTTTTCTTTTGAGGTACCCACCTGTTAGGCTGGCAAGATGGCAGTGCATATGGTTGGTATAGTTGTCCTTGATGCTCTTCTCACTGTAGGTACTGAGGGCAACTGCAGGGGCATGCCAACAGGTCATGTGATGAAGCAGCCTGTGGGTGGGGTCGCCCCGCACTGTGCCAAACTGTACCGCAGCATCAAAGGTCTCTGCTTCGATTATGGCTCCTGGCAAGCGGCTAAAATAGCACAGCTGCTCTACCACCTGTCCCTATAAAGAATTTTAGGTGTGGTGGTCAAGAGAGATAGAAAAATAATACAGAGTGAAAGTTAAAATAATGAATGAAACTGTAAAGGAGGAGAAGAGAGCATTCAGGCTTTTCAGACAAGGTGAACAATGATGCTTTTAAGGAGTGTGAACAAAAGGCATGTGAACGCTGCTCTTATGTCAGGATCATTCAAGTACCTGTATATTAAACTAATAAAACTTTGGATTTTAGGATTGAAACAGGAAAGGAAAGTGTGCTGTACCGGTAAGGGCATGGAGTACTCCACCCGCAGCCTGACGCAGGTGTCCACGTAGACCACCATGGTTGCGATAGAGGTGTCCACAATGAATCGATCCAAAGCCCTCTCATTCTCCTTTGTCCACAACTCTTCAGTTACACCAGGAAGAACCACACAGCGGATAAACAGCTTCCAGTGGATGAAGAGATAAAAGCAAGCATCCAAGAAGAAAAGAAAGCAGGGAAATAGAAAAATGTGGTTATTTAGTGGGAAAATAGAAGGGTAATAAAAGAAAAAGTAAACATTACAAATTACAATAAATGACCCTGCTTTACCAGACGAATGGTCTTAGAGTGTTGCTCTTCCATTTCTTCCAAAGCTTTCACCTCCAAGCTTTCTTCTGGTTATTGATGCATGTAAGAGACAAACACACAAGGCACACTGAAATACAGTGGCAAATTGAGACACCACAATTAGCAATTTTAAACTTTAACATAACTCTCAGTGCTCCTTGATCTGACATTTTCAGCTTGAATCAAATTTTACAGTGGTCAATATGTCATCTATGCACGCTGGCACGATACCCCTGATCTCTGACAAACACACGTAAGCTAATGAGGGCAAACAACATTATGTTTGAGTATCTCGTTATGTCGAGATAACTGCAGAAAAGGCCATTCTCGGCTTCCGTAGATGGTATCCGGTTGGAAAGCTACAAATAACGATGTAACTATTGTGCCAAAATAACTCTGAAATAACGCCTTTGTCACGAACGTAACATTCTGTTACAGAATAACTAGTTTAAAAAACGGTTATGTTAGCCAGCTAGCTAGCAAAGTTATACTAACATTAGCTACTTACCTCCCATGTCAAGCGCAGACGTGTCCTCACGAGCTGAAATACACGACAACTGCAAAGGTTTAAGTATATATTCAAACTTTTAATTGTTCGCTACAACAAATGTATAAACAAAATATTAAAATAAAAGTCATTCTTTGCAATAGCTATGTTACTTTTCTTTTATAGGTTCCTTTACTTCAGTCGAACCTGTGGTAGAGTGTGCATGTCTCCATGGAAACGTTTGGTTACCTGGGTAACCCAGGAGTGGGGTGGGTTATAAATCGAGCTCGGTCACGAGCGCGATAAGCACGTAAATAACGTGGGTTTTGACGCAGGTGTGGTACGTGGAGTTTTTAAGGAAAGTTTAAAAAATGTTTAGGTTACAATTTGGTTTTCGGGGGATATTTGCAGGGGACGTCTGTCAGTGCGAGATCTGCCAGATTACGTATCCCTTCTCCGCAGCAGCGCGCGTTCATTCCGCGAGAGACACTATGCTTTCATGATCAAATATGGAGCTGATTTACATTACAACGCTTCGATTTCAACTAAGTAGGCAAATGACTACGCTTGTATTGTTAAATTCATCGTTTAAGTATTGTAGTTTTATCAACGATGCTTATTAAAACAACACGTATGGTCCCACGCATGTTCATGCTGCACTGAATTGAGAATGTCGACCGAGAAACCAACACACTTACATATTTTTTTCGTCCTATAGCTAGAAGCTAGATCCAAACACGCTGTAATTCAACCTCTTATAGGGAATTTGTTCAGGATAGGCCCACTGTATCAAATCAAGATCACTGTAATACTTTTAACACTTTGCTCGACTTAATCGCACGGGTTAATTTACCTACAAAACTAACCTTGAGGTGATACTTTTATCAAATGAGGCATGTGTGTTAAGATAACACTGAATATATTTTGATATGAAATCAGAAGGATCCTTTACTTCACCCAGAAAGGTACAGTATATACATATTTTTCTTATATAAAAATATTCTTGTAACAGAGAGATGTAACCCTCTGGGTATTATTTTATTCTCATTCCACTAGAGTACATAACAACTTCAGAAATGTAATCTCACCTCTGTCACTGTACTTTCCTATATGATTTGTGAAGCATTGATTAGGAGTGATTTTATGTCCTTTTTCTAATGCCATATGTAAGAAAATGTGTGCCCCCTAGCCTACCAGTCCACCTCTAATGGACGAACTGCATCACACAATAATGCAATAAATCACATCACAGTTATGTATAATGGAAACATGAAGCACAGTTAACACAGTCAAGTTTGCCTTTTTTCTGATATTTATTGAGAAAAAGAGTCACTTCAAAAACCATTGTACATCCAGGCCACTTCAATTACATCTGCAGAAATTCTAAATCCTATCAATTTGATTTCAAATCAATCTAATTAACGCCACTACCAATAGGCCTATCTAAATGAACATTTTCTAAATCAAAGTGCATGTATGTTACAGCAAATAAATGAAATAATAACAAATCAAAGACAGAATAATAATACTCATTTTGTCAACCCTCTTTATGCTGCTGATGCACAGACAAAATACAAAATGGGATACATTTAATGATAGCAAGTAAATGAAATTAAAATAATTTAATGCCATAGCAAAAATCTTAATGTTTTTAACATTTGAGAATAACTTTTAGTCACTTAATCAATAAAGTCAACAAATAATTGACAATAGTCTTTTGTAAAAGTGCAGTGACAAAATCAAAATGCAAAATATGCAAATAAATTAACAAATCAGAGAGATACAGTGTGGCACTCAAGATAGTTTTTTTTTTTTAAGTCAACCTGTCTATTAAGATAATGCACTAAATAAAATACTAAAAGAAACCTCAAGTTAACAAATAATTGCCAACAGGCTCATTTTAAAGAACCCAATGCAAACAATATTGTAAACGTAATAGCAAATAAATGTAATACAAATTAAAAAAAAATAATTTTTGGCACTGGATTCTCAATCTACATTCAATCTCCATGTAAATTAATGTAGGTGGCTGTGAGCTTCCTTCCACTCACGCACTGATAATCTGCTACTAGAAACACTGTGCCTTGTTCACTTGTCCGTGTATTGGGTCAAAATGATCTAATATTTGCTGATGTTGCCTTTAATGCTGTAAAAACAGAAAACCCACTATGACCATCTCAGATTTCACCTTGTGGTGTCCTGTTCTTGCTCGTCCATTTCTTCCAGTTCTTTTCTTGACAGATGCTCAACAACCGCCACACCAATGCAGTTTCCCAGGATGTCGACAGCAGTGTTGCAGCGATCTCTGAAAGACACACGCCACAGAACTGAGGATATGTGCTTCTGCTCAGTGTGTTGTTTGATATTAGGTGTGGTAATCCCTGCCAAGACACAGGTGAAACTTACAGCAGCCATTCTATGACCAACAAAAAGGAAGCGTCCCTCTCAGGAATCCTGGCGATTGTCAAAATGAAGAGTGTGGTGGCTCTTCCTGTAACTGGGATTCCTGCTTCTCCCATGCTGGACACAACTACTGTTGCACTGCCGGAGGAAACAAAGCCACGTCAGCAATCACCACAGTGGACTGTTAAAGACACAATGTTATGAAACAGCCCCATCACCAGCTGTTAAAGATCCCTTTTTGTATACTTCTTTTCGTGCTGTCTATCAAAGAATTTCATGTGTTGTTCAGTGTCTTCTTCATCACCATTTGTTTGTTTTCCAGTATCTCTCTTGATTTTTGGTTTGGACAGGGGCACAGTATGCCATAAAGGTAAGATTCAATAAAGCACCGTGTATAAGTGCAAATGAGAGAGATAATCATAAACAAGGAACTGTCAGCCGAGTTTATTACATTTACATGTTACTGTAAATGCGTTGCTGCTGCACATCAGAGAAAGAATGCCAAAGCAAGCTGCTACTGTGACTGGCTAACATATGGCAGGTCGTGGCAGTTTGAGAACAGCACCATCCAACTACAGAGCAAGAACCTGCTTCTGCGCAATAAACTGTCAAGACATCATAGCCACAAAGCTGAAGGGACGTACAGTTTATGATGTGTTGACATGTAAAAAGGGTTCAGTAAAGGAAATGAAGGCAACACCGGAGACTCAAAGGCTCTAGCTGCTGCCAGACACAGCAACATAAACCAGAAGAGCAGACATGGATAAAGGTTCAATAGTGAGACTACCATCAGCTACTTCCTCTTTGCAGACGACACAATACTTTACGCCATGAAATGACTGAAACATCAACGCACCAAACCACTGATACTGTTTTTTTTTTTTTTTACAATATGGGAAGAACCATATACTGGAATGATTGTGCCACTCTGAAATAGACTAAAAATAACTAAAATCAGTGTGCTACTTGCTTAAAATTGAACCCTAGCTCTTAATAACAAGAAACAGAACAGAGTGAGTGAGAAAATATGAGCCTTACCCAAGGGTAATTAACCGGCTCCAGTTCAGACTGATGCTGTTGAGTTGGGCAATGAAAACTGCCGCCACCACTTCATAAAGGACTCTTCCGTCCATGTTGAGTTTGATCCCAATTGGCAACATTAAGCGAGTGATTCTTCTGTCAATCATGTTTACTTCCTCACAACATTGGAACGTCAACGAGGCTGCGTAGCTTGGAGACAGAGCATCCCTGGTTAGTTCAAAAATACCTTCATACTCTCTATATGCATCAGTCTAAATCCTCTCTGTGATACTATACTGTTGAAGGCCAATACAAAGATAGAAATCTGAATTCTCTTACCTGTGCGAGATGAACATGGCCCTGGGTAGGGCAGGACAAATCCCCTTAATGACAGGAAAAGGGTTTTTTCTCACACACAGAAGATAGATCAGTGGTAGAACTACTGCTCCGTGGATGACGAGCCTGAAAAACAGCAAATACTATAAAATCAATACCGACTATACCAAACGGAATAACTGATGACACCAAATAGAGTTTTGCATTCACAATGCAGCTGCATTAGTGCAAAGATGCAGAAGAGAACATACCCACAAGCAATCACTGCTGTGAACTTTCCAAGTTTGAACAAAGTCTCCCAGTTGTCCTCAACCTCAACAACATGGCTTGCAGTCATGAACGCCACTCCTAATGGCAAGAAGCTGGAAAGGAAACAATGAAATATTAGTGGAACACTTCATTGACCTTGTTAATGGAACTGATGGAATTAATCAAAGCATTTTAATAGTTAATCAAGTGTATACTGTAGGATGTTAACATTCGGATATATACAATGGTCTCAATCTAGATTCAACATTTTTTAAATATTATTTCAACTACGCTGAGGTTGAGATTTTCTTCTATAGCATAGCATACGTGCAGTTTCCCCTTACCCTATTATCTTTCGAGCCATTCGTTTGATGGCCTCGTGGAATGCGGTTATGATATCCACAAAGAGTTTTCCTCTTTCTCCCATCCTCCTGAGGGCCAGTCCAAAAAAAATAGACCAGGTAAGCAGGCCCATAGTATTGATTCCATCAATATATTTACCCACTAGACGCATTTGTGTCTTTTTCTGAAACAAGATGAGAAACTCAGAACAACATCCCGATAGCAACTTCATGTATCAGTAATTATCACAGTAAATGTAACCTACACAAAATAATCTCCATAGTGATAAAGGGAAAAAATATTTACCATTTGCAGGCTAGAATTTTGATTGGCGGCTTCAGTTTCAAACTTCACCTTCCAAGTCTTGTACTAAAGAAAAGAAAAAAATGTAATCTTGAATATTACATTGTCTGCTACAGGGGCCATATATTGCATACCTGAGTAATAAAACATACCTGTTGAAAGCTAACCATAACCAGATTTTGTGGCACTATGTTCCTATAAAGAGTAAAAAAACAACAAACACATCTACCATCATGAAACTGTTGACTAAAAATATTAATTAGCTTGTAAATGTTGACAAATCTGAAAAGAAATGCAGTAAAGGACATTGTTTGCCTGACGTCTACTTAACTTTGTACCACACAACACAAACATTATTTCTGCACAAGAAAACACTTTACAATTTGATGCGTTTCTAAAATAATTAAAATATCATATAATAATAATAAAGTTAAATTATATAAAATTAAATTATCCAGCATTCTCTGAAATGTTACCAACTTGCTGAACCGGAAACTGAAACCTAAGAATATAGAATATACACTTTCTTCTCACCTTATTAAATCCAACAAGGCCTCCACTGTGGAGAAGACTTCATCATGGTCTGTCCCAATTTTAACCACATTTTTCAGGACCCCAGGCTTGATCAACAGTACCAGTATTAATCCTACAACATATAATCCAGGAGTGAACACAGGAAGCAAAACCTGTATTCTACACTAAATACAACACTATACAATAGCTAGGTTAGAATATCACACTGGATGGACTGGGAATAACACTACAACTAATGTTACTAATTACTTCAAACTGTTACTTCAACAGCACTTCACAAAACAAAGACTTTAAGTACTTACAATATATAAGCAGTGAAAAGTGAATAAGAAGAAAAACATAACTTTCAGAATGATGTCAGTGTAAAGTTGTAAAGTAACACTGGATTTCATGGCTTTGAAAGAGGTAAACCCTGACTTAATCACTCTCCTTACTGAAGCACAACACCATGAACGAAGAATAAAAAACTGCCTTTTAGCTTTTGTAATTTGGGTGTACTGACACTTTAATGTAGAATATAAAATTGATAGGTTTCTGACTTAAAGCAAAAATATATGCTTCAGTCATATCTATTATCTGTGTTTGTATTAAGAAATGTGCTAAGACATATGCAGTCTAATACAACAGTTGTGTAATAAATCCTACCTTCATGAAGATTATAATGTTCAGTGTTGGTTTAAACTCAGGGGTGAGAGGTGTTGATTCCACTTCATGGTAATTTTTTGTTGTATTAGACTGCATTAGGTTTAGGTAGGTGTAACCTGTTAAACTGGCAACTGAGTGTATATTTGATGTACCTTACCTGTAGTAACAGACAGAAGAGTGGTTGAGACAAAGTATACTGCCGCACGTACAGTGATTTTTCTGGAGGTGCCAATTTTCAGACTACAAATTCCTATTTTAAAAAAAAAACACGTCTTCAGGTCTTAAGACTGAAGGTTAGAGCATCAGTAAAATGTATGAGTTGTACATCATTGTAATGTGATGAATGATAGGGCAACACAGTTACAAGTGAGTTTAAGGATGCTATTTTAAACCTCTGAGAGGATAATGTCTCATATATAAACTGTCAAATAATGAGAAATGAGTGTCACCTATTAAAATGATTATGATGATTACTTTTTAAATGCTGCGTGTGTAACATGTATAACCTTATAGTTAGAGATACATCTTACCTGTGATCACGTTTGACACAATAAGAGGAGCACTAATCATCTGAAGCATCCGCACGAATATCTCTCTTGGAAAGCGGATATAGACTTTGTCCAGTTTCGACAGAGGGACGTAGGTCTTCAGAATTATGCCCAAACCAGTGCCTGTGAGACAGTAACATAGAAATATAAGAACTTCAATACAGAAAAGGGGGCAAAACAACAACTGTACCTTAACATGCTTACATTACAATACAATTTACTACATTTCAGACTGTGAGATAAATAGATCTATACGCACTGTTTTTATACCTAACTATTCCACAGGTGAGCTGTACAGATGGACATGCAGTAAGACCTGAACAGCTGGACCTTCACGTCAGCTGAGCACATAGAAAAACTCCTATTTGCTTTAGACACATTTCAAAATGGCAAGTTGTCCATGATGTGATTCCGCATGTTTTGAAGTTTTGCGTCTGCAGAGAGAACGGTTACCTACACATGATCTTCTGCCACTGATAATCACATCGATCATGGTTAAAAAAAATCCAAACCAGTTGGTTTTGGGTCGTTTAATGTGACCCCCACTGTAAAGTAAATGCAATGATTCGAACTGTCCACTAGATGGTGCTGTTTAACCTGGTGCGTCTATGATTCGATCACCACTGCGCCACATTCAAACTGCTGGCTGAAAAAGATGCGCCTAAAGATTTGTGTGGAACATTGCCCCGGACGTGCACTTGCCTTAATTAGACTTGTCTTATCTGACAATTTAAGACTAGTCTTAAGAGAAGTTTAACCCTATTAATTAGCTAGGTTAATACAGCCTTTTGTCTTTAAATAGGCTATTCACCAGCGTTAAGTGTTTTTGTCCTTTCAATATATTTCAATGCTGTTAAAAGATTTAACGTTATACTACTTAAGTTAATGCTAGCCCTGCATTATTTAAATCACTTACCCAAGGCCACAGCAATCAGGCTTGAAATGGTTAAAATATTTCGCCGTTTGCAGCAACAGACTCTGGCTTGAACCTCCATATTCAAGCAGTCTAAAAGAAAACCAACTGACACACATTAGCCAACATTACAGAAAGACTGGACGCGCGTTATGCTAACGTGTGTGCGTTTAACAGCTAGCATGCCCGAAGCACTAGGAGAATTAAAAGGATTCAATGAAACAACAACATTTAACTGTAAGCACAAATATGACGTTTTAAACTAGATTCTTTTGAGTTAATACTCACATAAACTGAGAAAGAAAGTTCAGTAAGATGTACTTTGGTTGAACTCAGTCTCTGATCTCCTGTTTTGGTTCAAAGTATGTGGACAGTCGTTGGTGATGGAACGATCTTACACGCCTCGTGACTGACGGAAGTAAAGTGAACAATAGACGCTCCACTGTGGATGTTTAATAAGAACTTATAAGACACCCATGCCCTCGACCCGTGGCGATACTCAGAAAGAAAGAAACACAGTATAGTGGGAGTGGGACACACGTGACAACTGTCAACTGAAGAGGCAGAACTGAGTGAAGGCAAACTGTTCCAGGATCAGCACTCTGGACAGCGCTGCTTATTCCATTGTCTCTGATGATGGTAAGATCGTGCAGCCACGAAGAGAGTCGGTGCCAACATGTCAACTACTCTGCCTGCTGCTGACACAACAGCTGGCTCTACCTGCCATACGGGGTTCCTTCTGTTGCCCCGTGACTGCCACGTGATGTGTCCAGACCAGTGGCCTGCGTGTGTCAGGCAACCACGGCACTACTCTTCCCGTTTAAAGCCCTAGCACAAACATCCAGGCAATGACATGAACTCTGACTTGTATCCTAAAGGAGACACAGTTGAGGTTTTTGTCCACAAAGTTTAAAAACCATTGACGTACCTCGATCAATCATCCTGGAACTGACACAGGGCTCCTATTCAATAGATGAATCTCTTTCCAGCCTGCCCCACTGTTTCTGTACACGTGTATTGTAGTATGCCAAGTAGATGAACATGATATAGCAGAGCAGCATTCCTTTAAATAACATATTTAAATCACTTGGGGTTTATTCAAATCAAAGATTTAAAATGTGCTGCATTGCCAAATAGAGGCAAATGTTGTCAGCACTTGATTTTAACAGGCTGAGAATCAAAGTAAGAAATACATTTCAAGGGGGTCAGAAGTCATGTGAGCTGGTGCCACTCAAGGTATATGCCTCTTGGATAACAGGACTACACTGCCACCAAGAGGACCGTCCCAAAATCACGACACTGTCTGTCTTGAGGGCCTCAGTGCAGAAGACATGTCCCGAGTTACATTTTTAAAAGCTGAAAGACAGGTGCTGAGAAGAGGAAGTTATACATTTATTAATTAACCACCTTTTGGAATCCAAAAGAGATTTAAAAAAAAACATTGCACTACTTAATAGTATTACTAGTAATAACTCTAAAACTTTTAAATGTCATTACCATCATAATGATAATGGTTACAGATATATAAATAATTCTTGTATTAGGATACACAATTCTTACATTCACTTAATACACATTAACGTTAATTAATATCCCATTATAAATAACACATCTAAAATGTTTCCATATCACATTTACATTCTAGTTCATTTCAGCTGCATCCATAAAACCCTCTCCCAAGTCTGATAGTTTTGCTACAACCAGAATAAGCCAATCTGAATGTAGCATGTTTAGCATGTTCAGACAGTTGAAGATAAACCATGAACTACCTTGAATGACCCCTGCTCACACAAATACACGCACACATTCCACTGACTCATACGCTACACACACACACACACACGCACACACACACACACACACACTTGTACACTTGTAGCCAGAATCTTTTCTAGCCCCTTGACCCAGGCTGACAGCACCCTGTGTTCTCTCCCCACTGTAAAGAGAGGTCCAGTGATAATGAAGCAAGTGTGTGTGTGTTTGTGTGTGTGTGTGTGTGTGCATGTGTGCATGCGTGCGTGTGTGTGTGTGTGTGCGTGCGTGTGTGTGTGTACGTGTGTGTGTCTGCGGTTGGACAGAGGAGAACAATAAGTGTGTGTCTGTGCAGCCAGGCAGAGTGATGAATAAATACACCTTTAATAACAGATCAGTGAGTCAGTACAGAGGCAGGCCT
>JAVQJD010037164.1:0-15313 GCA_036023655.1 Nannoperca australis
CACAGTGTACCTGTACCTGCTCTGCCCTGACTCCACTCCTTGTGGGCAGCCCTCATCTGCATGCACACAGCTTTCCTAACTGAGCACTCAACCCAGGCAAGGGAAGATGGAAGAAAAAGAGAGAAGGAAACAAAATCTTATTTTTATGGTAAACTGAGAAGTGACTGTGGGGCAATATCTCAGGTGCATTTGAATAAAAGCATTAAAGCATATCCAAACGAAAGGAGAGGGGAAAAAAACGCTCCAACTCCCTCTCCCACTGTTCTTTTCTGCCGTTTACATTTGCCAGTCAAAACTGTGGCCAGGCGTTTGTGCAAGTGTTTATCTGAAGCAGACTGAGCATAGATAAAAACACACTGGCCCAACTCGCCCAGTTTCAGCATTAATTACATATTTAATGCCCTTGTTGAAAACGCAAGTCAACATGCAGCTCGTGCTGAACTCTACTAAGGGGTTGAACAATCATCCAAAATGGACCATTCCCACACAACCACCCTATTATTGTGATTCATTACACTTCAATTAACATATCATCAATGGAATCGTAAATCAATGGCGAGTGGTGACAAATGACAGATATTTTCAGTTTCAAACTACTAAACATCATTAATTCCCATCACCTGAAAGAGCCCCGGGAGCTAAATGAGTTTACCCAACGCATAACATCCATTTAGATAAATGTTCCATCATTTTAATGATGGAAAATTTGTATTGGAGAGAAAAGGCAACAACGGGATCCTGATAGCAGCCGTACGCCTTTTCTTCTTGTAATATAATGCCCATCTTGTAATGCCTAAACAGATAATTGTCTCCATTTCAAACAGCACAAGGCTGTAATATTGCCATTTAGAACAGTGGGGGTGCGGAGAACGTAGGGTGAGGATAAACAAGCCCATGCTGCTTCACCCGGTTGGGAAAACCGAGCCCATCACACACTCCCACATTGAGATTTTAGGGAATAGAACAACCCCTGATAGAGATAATTACCCACCTAGGTGGGTTATGTGCATGCTCAGTAAGAGGCTTAAACTAAGAATATGAATCAAAATGCAACAATTTCAAAAGACAAAGGAAACCAAGGAGCATTTTGCAAGGTTCTCTTGTGAAGTCTTGAGAGGATGTTGTAGGTGTGCTGTGTTAAATGAAGTGGAAAATAGGACAACAAAGACTTTTGAGAAAAAAAAAAAAATCTCATAGAAGTGACAGTACTCTTGATGAATAGATAGCATGGCCATTAGCTTTAGAGGATCAGATGATCCAAATAAATGTTTCCATTCTGTATGCAAATACCACAGGCTTCATTGTAATTGTGGAGGGAAAAAAACATGCAAACAGCCTATTTTCAGAGGAAATGGATAATCAGAAGGGTTTTTTGCTATGGTAATGAACTACTGTGGTTACATCTGAGCACGAACAAAGGCTCATTTTATTCTGTCCACAAACCTGTGAAGTGGACTTCCCTATTTGTGAGGGGGGGGTCACGGCTTTCACAATATGCTCTCTAGTCCCAGGTATGTTATCAGTGCCTTTGGCTTTGTTGTAAGATTGCATGTTCAAAATATGAATTAATACCCCTCCACTGAAACGCACCCAATCCCAACAAAAGGCCTGCATTCACTGTGGACAGCTCTTCAGCTCCTCTAATGGACAGGCTCTTCTCTCTCTTCACACTGTGCAGACAAAAAAAGACGAGGGTCCATGAATATTTACCACTAAGTAAAGTTATTCCATTAATTACTCTAAGCATGCTTAATACTGTATCTGTGGCTACTTCTGTGGCGGCTCGTTAATGAACCTTCACACATCATTACCATATTAATTAATGCTCAACTCAATGGTTGTCAATAGGAGGCTGTCAGAGTTCCTTACAGCCCATCCGGGATGTTTCGATCACTTAGCATCAGCATCTGAATAAATCTGTGGTATCTATTTATCATGCCTGGGCGGTGTTGTCTGACTAAAACAAAAAGTAGTGGCACTAGTTAACACTCAACTCCGGTGGATCCACATTAAGGGCATTGTGTAAATAAGAAGAGGGCGTAGGAGAGTTTCAGCTGTGTAGAGCCAGTGATATCTATATACAGAGTCATTGGTGTTTGTTTTTAGGGTGTGTGCAGGAGATTTTCCAAGTCACTGTCTGTGATCTGAAACACAGGAAAATCTAAAGCATGACTCACTTTTCGACAAACGCAGCTGCTTACTGTATGATCTGATCTGCTAAAAGGGCCGACTGCACACTATTTTCTCCCTTTTTTCTTCTTGAGCTTTTATTAAGAGGGACTGATTAAATGAAAAACATGGCTGAGTCTTGTAAAGGCAAAAAAAAAAAAGCCAGCATTTGAAAAAGTGAAAAAACAAGCACAGTTTTTTCCCCCCTTTTTGATGTGATTGGCAGGATCCTGGCATTATATTGTAACACCCACATAGACTGTAAACAACAGCACTTTCTGACACGCAAACAGACTCAAAACCCACCAATTAAAGCCCAACTTCAATCCAGCCAGCCCTTATTCTGGATGCTTTTTTCAGACTCCTTTTTTTCTTTCTCTAAGCTTAAAAGGCAACAGTGCAGTCTGGTGAATGTCAGGCCTGTCTGATCCCCCAGATTCTTTGGACCTGCCCTCACATTTTGCTGAGCTAAGAACAAAGTACACACAGAGCTTTGCTGCCTTAATAGCAAGGAAGTGGAATTTCACTCCTAACCCAAAATAAACAAGACCACATATTTCTTTACAAAATTTAAATGAGCTCATTGAATACAAAAAGTCCTATATAGTGGATATACCCCATGTACAATACTCAGTGTCTTTAGGAAGTCTAAGATCCATGCGAAAAAGCATCAGAAAAGTTCATTTTGGAAATTAGTTTGCCTGCTGACAAGTCACAGCCGAGGCAGCTTGAAAAAAGTTTCTGAATTAGCACATGGAGTCAAAAAGTGCATCCCTGATCGCGCACATACAGTATATCACACAAAAGGGCCAACGCACAGCGGACATTATGCAATCCTATTTTTATAACCAACCCCTTTTCAAACCCTGTAAAGTAGGAGGACTGTCAATTCTGCCCAGCCGTATCAGGTTTCCACTCTCACCCGGGTCCCAGCTCCTCTCCGACCACAGATCCTCTGCACTATTAATATCAATAAGCTGCAGATTCCATTTCTCCAGACAAAGACGGAGGAGGAACAAGAGGCGATGATTGAGGGGAGGAACTAATACCCTCGCACATCACTGTGGGGTTACCACTTACTATCACCTCCAACCCTGCTGCACTAAAAAACAGGCAACGTTTTGCATGTGCATGCATACATACACATGCCCACATTATGGCAATGCAAATGTCTGCTAACTGCTGGCTGATGTTTTCCAATCATTTGTGATTTTTTTAAACTTACAGAACATTTAACTGTACATCAGGGATTTTTAGTTCTTATCGACCATGTTCATCTTCATTCTCATCGTAATTATTAAAATGTATAGTTTAAGATCAGCGCTCTGAGAGGTGGACCTCCCACGTCTGTCTTTCGTGTCATCACGTATGCTTGTGTCACGAGTTGATGACTTCTTTGTGTTGCATTACATGCGGTAATTTCTGACAGTTTCGATAATTAAATCAGTCACTATAGTTCGTTGACTTACAGTTGTTTTTTTTTTTTTACAGTTTATCAGATTTTAGTGATATGAAGCATTTTAATTTCAATACTTTTATCAATTATTATGGTTTATTGACTTTCATAACCTTTTAGCTTATGTTGTACATATTTTAGGCATATGAAACCTTTGAAGTAACTCCAAGAAATGACAACTCAATAAGCAAAAAACCAATGTAGGCACTGGTGGAGCATTTCTATTGCAGAGTTCATTTAGGGACACAGAGATGCTGCTAACAGGAATGGGTTTATAATCGAAAACTATGTAGTTCATATTAGAGTTTATTTGATCATTTTTTGAATGAACAAGCTTTATCTATAGTTTTATCTACGTGCTAAATGCATTTAGACAGAAGTGCAGACACTAGGGCTGTAACCCAACAATTATTTACATTGTTGATTAATCTGTCAATTCTTTTCTAAATTAATCAATAATTTTAATATATTATATATATATATTAAAAATAGCGAAAAATCTCCAACACAATTTCCCAAGAACAAAATAATATCTTCAAATTGTTTGTTTTGTCTGACCAGCAGTCCAAAACTCAAAGATTTAGATAAGCTGGAGGCAATATTTTGTTCAATATACGTTTCAGCCCTACATACAGCTGTTTGCAATTATCAGGTACTTCATTGACTTCCTTCATGTATTCGAAATATTACACTACGTTGTTTTTTATTTAAATGCTGCATAGTAGTAGTAACTCCTTCTCAGGACCTATTGTAAAACCGATTGCTATCTACACCCAATAAACCAGCTCTGTCAATCACTTACAGAACACACCTACCAACTCTCACACACACACACACACACACACACACATACCCCCACGAGCGTCCCATAAAAGGCAAGAAGAGGAGGAGAGAGAAGAAGGAGAGAAAGTGTGGAAAGATAATGAAATCTTTACAGACTTACCCTTGAACAGTTAAACAGACTTTCATAATGTTCATGAAACTGTATATTGATGCAGAGTCACTCCAAGCACTGAGTGTTTTGAAATCCACTTCTGAAGAAGAGGAAAAAGCTGCCAGTGAAAGTAGCAGGTATGGAGTAGTTGAAGTAGTGTGTGGTAGTGGAGTGTGTTTGCGCGTGTGTGTGTGTGAGAGAGAGTGAGAGAGAGAGAGAGAGAGAGAGAGAGAGAGAGAGAGACTACAGTGTTGAGAGGGACTGGAGGTATGTGGTCTTAACACAACAAAAGCTGGTGCCTTGCTGTAGATTAAAAATGCAGGAAGAGGCCCCCTTTGCATAAACACAAACACTCAGCAAATGAAGAACCGGCACAGAGCAGATGCCTGCTGAGAGCCCTACCTGTCCTGGCCTCGTTTAATTAGACAAAAGCAGGCAGAACAAATGAACATCAACACGGTCACACAAGGCAGAACAAAAGGAAGGAGGGAAAGAGAAAAAGAAAGAAAATACTTCCTCAATCCTCAAAAATGTCCTTAATGAGAAGAACAGAAGTTTATACAGAAGCTGAAAAAAGGGTGCACATATTTCACAAGTCGCAAAAAAGAGAATTTATTTATTGCTCCTGGTTTGTTTGTCTTGTTTACACCTTGTCACGTACTGTACAAAAGTATTAAAGCAACATTACAAATCACGATGGAACTTTTAAAGAAACCAAATAAAAATGCTAACTAACTAACTCTGCAACCAGAGCATGAAGACATAAAAACGGCTTAATTACAATGTAAAACACTAATTAAAATATAAAATATAAAATTTAATTAATTTAAGTAGGTCATTTTTTGGTGTGGGTTTTCATTAAATTATGTCCTGGATTAAAAAAAATACACCTTGTGATCCTTTAATTCATCTTTACATATGCTTCTCCTCTACGCACCTCCTAGTGGATATGGGAAAGAATAAAAGCTGAATTTTAATCAGGCAGAAAAAAATTGATTTACACCAAGGTCCATTGTCCATGTTCTTTCTTTCGTAAGTCTCTTGATTATGTCCCCACTTTCCTCCCTCCCTCTTACTCTCTTCATCTATCTGTCTCGCTCCATTTTTTTTCTTATTTAGGACAGGAATGCAGAAGCGTGTGGTGTTGGGGGGGGGCTGTCAGAGTGAGAGAAAAAACTAAGCAGAGTGGAAGCTGAACCCCTCCAAGAAAATCAGGAGAGTGGCGTCAGATGCCGAGTGGCACATACTGATGTGGCCAGTCAAAGATGTCATTTTCATGTGAAACCCTCTCAAATGGATCACGGGGAAGGGAGAGGGGGCTAGGGGTGAGGTGACACCAGGAGAAGGGAGGCTGGGGAGGGAAAGAGAGGGAGAAATTGAGGGGTGAAAGGGAGTCAGAGAGAAAGAGAGAGAGAAAGGAGAGCAGAAACGAGACCTCTGGAAAATAAACAGGGTGTAGTGTTTCAAAGGCGAGGGGGGACACAGGCATTCCATTGTTCAAGCCAATTATCAGTGGAAAATAATAACAACAGATGGATCCAGAGCGGCCAACTTGTGCCGGAGCACCCTGGCGCTGGAGAACAGATGATGAAATGTGAGAGTGCTGTTGGAGGGGTTGGGCCGTGTGGAGGCGAGGGGGGGGGGGGCACTGCCCCACAGTCACACAAACACACACACACACACACACCAGATGTGAACTTTCACAAGGACAGTTTAATATTACATGCTCTCTGGCCACCACTTGTGCCGGCGCAGCTCGGGCATGCCAGACAACGACTTGGTCAAACACCTCCATGCGCTCAAAAAGGGGCTTCTGAAGTCACATTGAAGTCAATTCAAATCTGTGCATTCCTTTCATGTTCAACAAAGCTGGGGTCATTTGATGGCAAACACATGCCTGTTGCTGTAAGTGGAGTGCTGGAACAACAGCACAAAGTGTAGTAGTAGTAAGATTTATGAAGATGTGTCTTTTTTCCTTTCTTTTTATTTATTTTTATTTTTTGCTCCGGATTTTCTTTTATTCAAATCAGCACATATCCCAGATGACCTGTTGTGATGTTTTCATTTGATGTTTTCCAGAGTGCCTAACGTTCACAGACAGGCAGATGCAACAGTGCGGCGGCAGAGACAGACCTCATTGATTCTGGCTTCATTCACAGATCCCTCATATCAGCCACAGACTGACAGGCGGGGGGGCATCTGCAACCTTAAAACAAAACCAATTCTCTGTGTGCCTTGTCAAGGGTGGGAGATGTCAGCAGATAGTGGTACAAAAGATCTGCCCTTCCTTTTCAGAAGAAAAGAAGAAGTTTTCGTTTCATTAACTCCAGACTAAAGCGTAATTATCTCCCTATAGACCTTAATCACCAACAGAAGGATAACAGAACAAAAAGCAGTTTCTTCTTCAGTCATTAAAGCTGTTGTTCTTTTTTCCCCTCCTCTGCACTTTGGACAAGTCCATCACATAATGCAAAAGAATCACGGGGGCACGAGTAAAGTCTCATTTTCAAATGGGTTGCAAAGGGTGACAGATTTTGGCCATACTTCTTTCCCCTTTCTATCTGGCTGTTTGAGCTGACTGACTGACGGCCGCTGAGAGCAGAGGGCAACACATGCAAATGACTGAAGTGGTAAGTGGCTATGATTGAAAATGATTGGAATAAAATCAGGCTGAACACCAAAACACCACTTTGGAATTGTATATAATCTAAATGGCTAAGATTGCTTGAAGGTGCTTCTGATACTGTACCCCAAATGATAAATCCCTGGAGAACTGCGCATTTCAATGGGAGAAAGAAAAAAAAAGAATGAAAAACTTTGCCTAGATTTAATTAGCTTATGAGAAATAATTGCCATTAGCAAATCTCGTCAAATGGGGTTGAGGCGTTTTGCAGGAGAAAAAAAAAAGTCATATTTTTGGACGATGAGGAGACAAAGGGTTTTCAAACAGCAACTAGCGGGCCATCAACCGTTTTAGTGCACGGAGACTGAGGTCGAGTTAATTAGACTATTGTCATTTTAATCAGGACAGCTCGGCGGCCATCACTTCCTGAAAGAACCAGTGGACTTTAAACGGCTCAGGGATTTGTGTGTGTGCATGTGTACTGTACGTGTGTGTGTGTGTGTGTGTGTGTGTCGGGCCCGAGGTGTCACCCAGCTATGGGTTATGGAGTATGGTCTGGTTCTCTCACATGCTTAGAACATTAATGAGCTGGAGACACACCAAGGAAACAAAGAAGCCTGAAGGATCACCAGGGGAAACTACTCGCCTCTGCTCTACTCATGTCTCTGTTCATTTGAAAATAATTTAAATATCAAATATTTGAAATAATTTGCTTCTCCCTGGCTATCAGATTTTGAATAGAGTCTTTCATGTCTTCGTTATTATGCTCTTCACTGGCATTAGCATTTAAAACATAATTAATGTAACCATATTTTCTAGGTGCTTACCATTATGTTACAATAATGGTTTATTTTTTTCAGATTTCCATATTTTATGAATACAATCGTCAGTTCGTAATCACAAACCAAAGAACGGCAAATTATATATCAAATCTTTGCTGAATATCATTAATCGGAAGAGAGTTTTAATCAAAACTGACAAAGGGCTGGATTTAACCTGCTCCAGGCTCGCTAGATAAAATTTACTTTGTGCCACCTTCAGTGAAAAAAATAAGGTAAAAGCGACACCAGCCTGCAGAGCAAGAGTAGGGAGGAGGAGCTGAATGCTACAGCTGTCAGTGGAGCTCTGCCAATCAGCAGGGGTGATAAAAGGGCCGGCCCAATATTAACACCACAACATCTTTGGAACGGCTCCCCTGGCCACAGTTCAGGTCATCTGTGGACAAGGTGACAATGGTAACCTGCAGACAAATGCTGGTGAACGTCCCCCTGTGACACCGCCGTCAGCCCCGGGGCACGACTGGCCAATGACATTAAGCCAAGTGTCTGAGCACAATGTCGACCAGTGCCATATTTCATATTCACTGACCTCGAGGGGAAACTGCATTAAAAGGGATCGGAGCAGTTCTAGCACATTTGTGACTCTGTGCCACTTTTTACTCCGTCTGTTTATGATTATATTAATAGTTCTGTAAGTTCATCATTTTGAACATCAGCCATTAATATTTCACAGGGAGTTAATATTAATCTGATCAGAAATTATCTTTCCTCAATAATTCAATATACACATTAATAATTCACTAAAAAGAATGTTCAGCATATTTGAGGGGGGAAACTGGAGACATTTGATAACTAAATGTGAGAAAATGAAGCCAAAGAAGTTAGCTAAATACACTAAAAGCTAAATCTAAATGCAAACTTCAACTGGAATAAAGCTTGTTAGCGAGAAAAGCTAACAAGGGCAGGTCTATAAAAATTAAAATAAAGACATTATGGAAAAAATTATAGCAACCTTCTTGTTTCACCTTAAACTGCTTTGTAATCCAGACTTAAATGCATGGACTAACCAGGGGCCGCAGGTTGCTGAATCTACTTGTGAACATCCAGAGATAAGAAAGACATGCAGACAGTGAAGCCTCTGTGCCATTAAAAGCCCTGAACTGCCAAAGTTCCTCCATAAGAGATTTACAGGGATTAGACGGTGAAATAAGGGCCTAATCTTTATTTGACAGGAAAGCCAATCTCTGGCTCGCTGGTCAACCCCCTTTGCGGTAGGCCCCCTCTCCCGCAGAGTCATGTTGTGCCTTGTATGAGGTCTCAACCCAATTTTTGTAAAAAAACATTAAAAAAAAGACAAAAAGTGTAATTTTTCAAGAGAACTGTGATGTGATGTCTTATATTGGGTCACAGCCTCACCTGTATGTGAGTAAATCTTGTTTTTCTTTTGTATTTTTCCTTTCCATTTTTTCCTTTTCCTGTGGGTGGAGGTTGTCAAAGCTATGTCTGATTGAAAATCTAACCAATTTTCAATTAATGACAGATGGAAAGAGATATTTCATGGAGATGTATAGATGAGACTGATAAACTATTAATCACACTGCCGGACAATGACTAAAAAGCGTCAAGTAACAAGCTTCCCTTATTTCTTAAATGATTCACTACAGAGGGCTGTTACTGCACAGCACTCAGACTTAAACAAATAGCAGATTCCACTTAATTACAGTGCGTGTTGATAGTGGCTACAAATGTCACAGCTTGGACCGGCAATCATTACTACTATATCATTACTATGTTTAACCCTGTCACATATACTGGCTTCTCCTGCCCTTCTGTCCCTCTTCCTCTCACCATCCCTCTGTGTCTGCTCAGCGTTTGACCTACAGAATCACTGCCAAGACGATGAAGAACAGAGATGGGGAGTGTTTATTTTGTGTAATGTATATTTCTGAAGGTGGTGTGCAAAATATCTTAACCTGTGTTTAGGTGTGTCACATTATAACTTATTAACTATTGTTGAGGATATTGTTAGTCGTGTTCCTGTTGGTGGCACTATTTTCTGATGGCTTACACACTGCTTAATCTAGAGTGTTCTTTTCATACATTCAAATGAAGCCACCGTTGATGTGGCTCTTAATCGTTTCTGGAGAATTTCAGACACCAGAAACCAGTTGCGCAAGGTTTTCCGATAAGGAGGATCCAATATTTTTGTGGAAAAAGCACAGGGCTAATTTCAGTTACCTGTTGTTCCACTGTATCTGATCCCACCTCACAGTTAACTACAGGTGCTGCTTTATGTCAATTCCTTCAACAAGTACTCTCCACTATCACATTCTCTATGTGTGTTGCCTAGTTCACCCTTCATTGTGCTTGAATGAATGACAAACTCAGAATTTGTGATTTTTGGAAGCTCTGCTCTGCCAAAAGGTACAGTACCATTTCAAGAGTGACCACATTCTGAGCATCTTGCACAACTTCTGCCTTTGATTTTTGTGAAAAATAGTCGGTTGCAACCAGAAAAAAACAAAAAAACTACATACAAAACACCCACTGACATCTGAAAGTCTTTCCTTAAGTTAAAGAAAATTAGGGTTGCAGATGATTCTGTTTTCAATGTGTTGTACTTTAAACAAAAATGAGTGCTTTGGGTGTACTTTACTTAAAAACTGTGTTGACAAATGAGGTAGAAGTAGAGCGCACCATGAGGAGAAGCTCTGTCAGGTGGCCTATTATCTCAATCAGCTACCTTAGTGGTTTTATTCTGTTCTGCTTCCTCCTGTAACTGCAATAAAATAAAGATATACAAAATAATGTTAGATTTTACTGTTCTTTCTCCTTTTTAATTACCGGAATATTTATTAAGTTATATTAATGCACTGTATGTAAATAAGAATCAGATTTGTATGTATTATGTAAAATAATGACACTTAAAGTAACATGGTGGGTTTGTTTTAAAAGACCGAACATACAAAGTTTGCGCAGTTATCAGATGTCATTTTCCTGTAACTGGCAGACAAAGGCTTTGTTTATGTGCTCCATATCCTCCACTCAGTGTTTCTCCCTCACTATCTCTCTCTTCCTTCTATCATCCCCAGCTCACCAGCAGCAAACAGAGTTGTACGCAAATACTGAAAGCCATAATGCATTATATTGTTTGGTGGTAACATTTGAATATTTAAATGGTGTGTTTAAAATCGAGATATTCCCATTTCAATTTCCATATACTGTACATGCTGAATGCAGGTTGGCAGGTTGAAAACTTTGCGAGCACATTTGCATCTTTTTCTGCGCAATATTGGTTTGACACACCATCATTTTCATGATTACGTTCTTGCTTTATACACACTTGTTAACAATGCAAGTTACCTATGTTTAATAAATGACTACTGTATGTGGCCTGTGTCAGAGCCACAGAGCTGAATATGTGATTCACCCACGTACATGCCACTTAACCAAATTGGCAAAGCTGATAAGCCATATTTACATAGCAGTGTTGCTAGGCGTGATTACTATCACAAAACTTCCCCCCACGCTTTAATGGAAAGTTGGGATATAACTTAGTGTGGGTTACAGCTGCCCACAGGAAAATAGCTCAATTACACCCGTGAATATAAACACTCATGTGGCTGTCGTAGTGGTAAACAGATGTGGGGTGACAGTTTGTAGTACGTGATCAGTCAAGCAGCTGTTGCTGCACCTTCATTCATTCACTTGCTCCGATGATGGATTCCAGTCTCTCCCCCCCGCAGCTCAACATGCCGCAACATTATTTGCTTATGGGGCAGTGGCAATAGGCAGATTAAGCTGCTGAGGATATTATTAACATGTTCTCTGTGTAAACCTAACGTGTGCTGCACTTTTACTGCCGCTGTCGAACACAACAATCAGTTTGCATTAAGTGGACATAATAGATGGACTGAGTGTGACTTTGGTCCCTCTCTCTGTTCCGAAAATGACACTGCATTACCAACTTCTTTCCAAACTGAAAAAAAGACAACATAAGAGCTTTCAGAATGATGTCATGTGATGTTATTTAGTCTTGGCGTGCTGTGCATTTGTACTCACACAGTGTATTGAGAAGGACATTCCCTCTGGCTGTTGTCTCATTGGGAGCCTACCTGTCACACGGCTGATATGACGCTCTTTGAATGCAGCGTGTGCATGTGATAAGAGCTGCAGCGAGCACCCCAGATGACAAAGTGACTAGGGATGTCAAAGCAGCCTACAAACAGGCCTGTCCTCTTCCAGACAGGAAGCTGGGAGCAGCAGAGGCGCTGCCTTGTCTCATCTGCCGGCAGTGCACGCTGCCTCCCTGCCTCATCACAGCGACCGTGTCTGATGGTGTGCACAACTCCGTGCTGGACGGCTGTTTTGATTTCAGACTGTGTGACACATCTGTTGCTTGTCACGTTGTGTTGTGCCTGTCTGCGAGCTGAGCGCGGCCGGGGCAAATGTGCTTCTCGTCCTTCTGTCCGTGTTTACAAACAGGGCTCGGGCTTACAAACAGGCCAGGATGGTACGCATCATGTGGAAGGTCACAAGGCCTTATGAGACACTACGTGCACCTGTGCCACTGGTGTCACGAGCCATCAATCCTGCTGCAGAATGTGAGTGCTCTTTATTAAAGATGCATTATCTGCTAATAAACCCTGTATGAAATCTTAAGTGAAAGCCACAAGTAATTGCAGTGTTGATTGTATGTAATAGGAAAAGGAAAAGGTATAGATCTTGGTCACTTTATAATCCTTTAAGAATCCCCCATCATTGTACACTGCCTACTGAAATAAACGATTTCCCTCCCATGTCTAATTGGGAAAATTTGCTTCAGCTGTAAATCAAATCTCCATCCAGGGTGCATTCTTCACAATGTGCTCTTTATGGGCTTTTAAAGTGCTTTGCAAGAGCATTTCACAAAACTACCAAAACCAAGAATATTCTATTCGAGGCTCCCACTGTCAGCTTAAATACATGAGCGATGACCATGGCTAATTGGTTCCATCCAATCCATCCATCTATGAAGTACACATGCTATATCAGCGAAAATCAAACGACATTGTTTCACTCGGTGTAAAGCAAGCCTAGCACTAAAGAGCCAGAAAGGTATTTATTAATGGGATGTTACAGTAGCTTAGGAGGGGTGCATTCACAAGTGCTTCATTTCTATGTCCTTGTCTTTCCAATCAATATTCAAAAGTGCCTCGTAATTACACGTTTAGGATTCATTTACATGCAAAGTGCCAGTGTGGCCATAAATTGCAGTGAAAAAGTTCTGTCTCAGACATTTTTTTTTCTTTGCTATTTTTATGATTTATTTTATTATAACCATTATGCCTTTTAAATATTTTGATGAATATAATTATTTCATTCTAAATAATACTTAAAATATGACAAAAAATGAGAACACACATGAACAATTTGCATGAGTAGCAAACCGCCAGCCTGTTATGTAAATGCAATCCTCTCTTAAGAGGGTGGGGAAAAAATTTGAGATGGCTCATTTACATTGTCAAATGACACAACACTCATACTTTCCATTTACTATCAAACTGTTTTGCAAAAACGCTAACCTGGAAACGAGCGTGTGTAGCTCCTCACCAGCAAGCCAATGTGACAATACCGCTGTAAGACAAACTGAAATCGGGTTGGATGCTGTGTACAGCATGATCGAACACCGTGACTGCCATTTTGACCGGCCTCGTCAGACCACAAGACTAACACGTTAGCAGCGCCGGCACGGCAGGGAGGCACAACGCTGCTATGGGGCTCTAATATATTCAAAGAGGGATCATTTACTTAAGGCTTGCATCCAAGGATCAGTCTGGCCTTCATTAGCCTCAATCTGACATGGATGTGAACAACATGTTGGCTTGCCACATGAACACTGCCCCTCCCTCCCTCCAAACCCCAAACACTCATCTCCCCCTCCCCTCTCTGAGACCTGCGCAGCAAATTCCTCTGGAAATATCACAGGTTGTTAGCATTCCACAGAGAATTTAACATGGGTGTACACTCAGGCCTTAATTAGAGACACTATTTGATCATTCAGCAGCTGGGCTTTATTAAAAACACGGGTTCACATCGGCCTACAGTCACCCCCGGCTCAATGAGAAGAAGCTCACAGAGGCAGAAGAGTCTATGAAACAAGAATATGAATATTCATGACTTGATGCACAGGGTCCCTGTATGAGAAATCTACACCCTTATCTAAAATAAATGTATTTGTATGGCTTCCAATGAGGGTTTGAATGTCCCATGATTAATCGAAATGCTATTTCCACCTGCATGTTTTTAATAAGTAATCCATATTTAACATATATTTAAATAATAGAAATCAACATGCAACATTCCTACCTTTTACAGAGGTCTCCTGAAAGCCTCAACCTAAATGTCAGCACAGAACCTGAGATACATCAACCTGAAAAGAACCGAAGAGATGTAAACTATATCCGAGCAAGGTCGACAGGGACTATAAAACAAACACCGGGTTTAAGGTGAAGTCTTCCCTGCGTGAAGGTTAGCCGTGTTTTCTGTTTACACTACACTGCAGGCTTTGAAATTGTTTTGCAGTGTGAAGCCTGCCCGGGGTCATTGTTTGTTTTTGACGTGTTTATACACCACACAAGGAGTAATGCCTTCTAGGTTAGTCAAGGGATGCAGACATGTTCCAGCACACTATCTGCAATTTTTCCACACTTCTGAGGTTCACAGTCAACTTTTGGCGGTCAACAAGGAAGGGACTCATCACTGTCGTCACGTTCAGCATCATTCAAAGTGATGTAAATATGAAACTGCATCAGGAAACGAGGAAATCGGTTACTATGCAAAACCTTTCTTATCATTTTGTGGTACTCAAACACAACTATTTCCATATGACGCCCTTATTTGAAAAGACATTTAAAGGGGGAAAAAGCGGTTTGTCCAAAAGTAAAAAAAATAAGGTTTGATGGAAAGCTAATACACATGTTTTCTGGGTTAACGGATTTGTACTGTCTACTGACGTGCATGAGAAGTACTTACTTTGATCCCCTGCTCCACAGGATGTCACCCAATGGAGTCCCCTGACTGGACCGGCAAAGCAGCAGACAGGAGGGGAGGAGAGAAGAAGAGGAGAGGAGGCAGGAAGGAAATCCAGGGGGTGGGGGTGGTAGAAAAGAGAAAGAAATAAAAACAGTGGAAATGATTTGAAACATGAAGGTGACTAACGAAAAGCCAACACAATCACCCTATTAAATAGCAACAGAGGAAGAGGAGTCACCACAGATGCTACTTGGTTGATGGTTGTTATATATGTGTGTGTGTGTGTGTGTGTGTGTGTGTGTGTGTGTGTGTGTGTGTGTGTGTGTGTGTGTGTGTGT
>JAVQJD010037183.1:0-18682 GCA_036023655.1 Nannoperca australis
CACACACACACACACACACACACACACGCACAGGCACACGCACGCACACACACACACACACACACACACAGACCATAGTCAATGCTGTACGCAGATGTTCATCCAGTTGATACTACACAAATGAAGACACGTGTGTGTGTGTGTGTGTGTGTGTGTGTGTGTGTGTGTGTGTGTGTGTGTGTGTGTTTCTCTCTTTCTCACACACACGCACACATAAAGACACATACACAAGCACACACCTGTACGTTCATCCTGGTGTAGATGTTCTGAGGTCCAACAGGTTTCTCCGGCCCGTCTAATAAAGCAGAAGCTGGAGATAGAAGTGAACACATAGGCAGAATGGGATCCTGAAGTATCAAAGATTACATGGGTTATGTTTTGCCCTGGTGCTTCGGTGTCCTGGTAGTAAGTTGTAGGACTGCAACTAGTTTGATTTGATGGACTTCATTGACGTTCAAGAGATCTGGAATCTTTTTGATTCATATTTGAGTCTATTCAATGTCAAAGTACAGTAAAATCTCACAAGTTCCCAAAGTTGCATCTGCACTTTGTTTCATCTGACAAAGACCCAAACATATTCAATGTACAATGCTAGATAACAGAGAAAAGCAGCCAATTGAGAAGCAGAAACCACAAAATGTTTGTCATGTTTGCTTGATAAATGACTTAAACTATTTGATTAATGGACTCATCGTTTCAGGATTTCAGCTTTAACTTGCAGGATTCACTGCCCACAGTATTTACTGCAGTCCATAAAGCTGATGTTATTTTTCTGCCTCGTGTCTCTCTCTCTCTTTCTTGCTATCTGAGTCTCCGTTTCTGGAAACACACATGCAAGGAGGTGCACTCAGGTTGCAGGCCACACACACACACACACACACATGCCAGCTGCCTGGCGTTGTTAGTTAGCCCGTCTGTGCAAGACTTGCAGGAGTCACCCAGAGGACCCGGCTGTGCTGGGCCACTTGAGGTTGAAGTGCTAAAAAACATAATTAAATGTGGAGGAGCTGACATGACGGCCGGGCCTTTGAGGGCCTTGACTGTTGCAAGGAAGGACTTTGCTTCACTTTGTTAAATATTTTATTTCATTAGCCCTTGAGATGGTACCACAGGGTTTTTTAATTGTCTTTTGAGACAAAAGAGCACTCTGTGCTATATTAAGTTTTATATATGTGATTACAATTGACCTATAGCAGCAGGAAATAAGACTTTAAGAGGAATAGCAGGAATATAATTACAGTCCCTTTAGCTGCTCTATATTCTAGTAGACATGGTGCAATGTTGTACAATATAGAGTCAAAGGAGAGTCCGTTTTGTCTCCAGTGTGAGGGGGCGCTGCCTTTGCTGTGTGTATTTCAACTCTTGGTTTCAGAAGAGCAGCTTTTAGCTGAGAGAGAGACACTCAGAGGAAACAGTACTTTCTAATAAACCCCTGCCCCATTACCTTCCACCCCCTCCACACACACACACACACACACACACACATGCACACACATATAGACACACTATACTCAGCAAGTAAATATGTTTATACGTTAAGCTGCTCTCAGGTGTTCTTTTAGAAAAATAACTCCTTTTCAAATGATAATCTTGCTTTACATATGTGTGTGCTGTTGTATAACCTAATCTGACAGACATATAGCTATTAACCTACTAACCCACAGATATTTTGTACATTGCAGGAACAGAAAGTGCAACTGAACTCAAAAAAGCTCTCAGCTGTGAAAGCCACCAATTTCGCCAGAATGAATTTTAAGGGAATTAATAAAAAATGTCTGTTGTCGGAGCAGTTACAGTGCAGAGAGACACAAGTGAAGAGCCAGTAGATAACCAGAGACAGACACACAAGAGATGAACAAAATAACTCAGATGAAGTTATTTCCAGGAGGGAGAAATTACTTCACCACATGAAAGGCTGCACCTGCCGGTCCTCGCTCCTCGTTGAGATGCTTCTGCCTGAGTCTCCGCTGTGTTCTCCATCCAGAGCTTTCTGTTGCACTTGGTGTCGCTGCGGGGTGTCTGAGGACACATTTTAATTGGCAGTGACATGCTGACTTGACTCCTGTGACCCGCATGGCCCCTGAACATTCAGCCACTGCCAGTTAGATCAATGGTGGATGCTCTCTGAGCTCTCCTACAGCACCCAAATTCATCTTCCTGATGAGACACTGCAGATGTTTCCCTCGCCGCTGCCTGTCGTCTGGTTCTGTGGCATCTGACGCACAATGGCTGCCTAATGTATGCTATTCATGTGGTGCCATACACCCCAGATGTGTACTGAATGTCTGATAGGACTCACAGCTCTGTCATGCTTCCTTGCGGTGGCCAGTATGTGGCGAGCACACAGGCACATAATGAGTCTCTTGTGCATGAAGTGAGAGATAGCGGGAAGGCAGACGCTTTCCAGTAAGATATGATAATAAGATTCCCAGTTGTCGGTCATCAGCTCCTGTAGGCACAAATACACAACAGAGTCTCTTACCATGAAGCTGCGTCTTATTTATTTCCAGTTCCCATCACCCTTAATGTCTTGATGTGTTTATCTCCAACTTCTCCTCCTCACATCCTCCTCCATCTCCCTCTCATGGTGTTATCCAGTGAAAGATTAGTGTAGTTAATCTGTCCGCCTATAGATTCGGTGTTGTGGCCACACTGTGAACTCCTGCTTGTTTCTGTCTGGCTGTCTGGGAAGGCAGATGCCCAACGGCTGCAGATATTGACTCAGTTGCAGACTTTTTAGTCTCTATAAAATGCTATGACTGCTTATTCTGTAATTCTGCTACCATGACCTAATAGAGCACTCATAATGGGCTCATTACCTCAGTCAACCAGTGCTGGTGTATTCTGCATTTTAGACTGTGGCTTCTTGCTTGTGTATGAGGATCTTTTTAGCCATGCTAGCAGCATGTCAGACCTAGCGCCTTTGGTGATCCCCTGACTTTTAATCTAGCACAACCATGAAGTTGACATTTGTGGTTTTCCAACAACTTTTGGATGGATTGCCATGAAGTTTGATAAATAAATGTATTATTCTCTGATGCCATTATCAGGTCACAGTTTTTTCTTGTCCCATACTTTGATTTATGACCAAATACCTGCAAAACTAATAACATTCCTCTGTCATCTCCTCAGCTGTACTTTGTGTTTACTGCTAATTGGCAGCTAGCAATGAGCTCAGGAAAATGGTTTGAATGAAGCAAATATGGCAGGTCAAAGCTGAAGCAGAAAGTTGCTTGATGGATGATAATGGATGATAATAGATGTTTATCATTCTTTTACCATTTACTTTTGTTTTCTCCAGCAATTAAGTTTGGCCCAGTCTGACTTATCTTTGGTAATGAGCCCAGGCAATGAAGGTGATAAGAATGTAATTAAGACAAAACTATTCAAATAAAACCTGGATTATCCCTCAACATATGTAATACAGTGCCAAAAATTATTTTTGCTTCAGTTTTTCTGCGTCTGACCAGAATGACTCAACTCTGAACTTACATCAGTGTACTCAGAGCCTTAAATGGCACAGTGAAGTAAACAGTGATTACCTTTTGATTTAGGCTTTGAGGATCTTTTTTCCTCAGGATAGAACCAAACAGGACCAATTTACTCCAGTGATTTTACAGACAGGAGAGCCAAAAAATGGAGGCTATAATTAGCTGGTCTAGAGTCAGTCTGATAGACTAGAATAAGACCTGATTTAGACACATTTTAATTTAAAGATTTCACATATAACTCCAACCCTCTGATTAAATAACCACATTGCAACGTGTCTGTGTAGGCTGCCACATGGACATGGCATCCTTCAAGGCATATATTTCTGAAAGTGCAGAACAATTTTTTTTAAATGGAAAAAGAAAGCAGTCCAACTGCCACTTGTAATATTTGCACAACCAGTGTTTAGAGTGGTGGTGATTAAACCAGTGCGATAAGGTACCTAAGAAGAAGGAAATGCAAGAATGCTGCTGTATTGTTTCCCTTCCTGACATGGCCGAAAGGACACAGGGGTAATTCATATTTGGCCTAATTGTTATGTCCTGTGCTTTTAGTTTTTATTTTAGTGACAGCTGTGATATTTTTATGGTTTATGCTGTTTCAGAAAATATAAACATCAAAGCTTCAAACACTGCACCACAATATTTTCATTCAATTTTGAAGCACATCTCTAATAATCTGAATTGCTTTCCCTCCCTTTTAAGTGCAGCTGTGCGATGCAGGAAATTATAGATATCAAATAAGAACATGGTACTGGCAGATGGTATTAAATTATCTGGATTAGGATTGGGAACATTCGTCACTATAATTGCCTGCATGTTCTGTATATGTAAACAATATATAATTTACCACTTAAATCAATTATGAAAAATGTCTTCTCCCTCCAAATGATGATTCTCTGATATGTGTTGCCCACCTGTGCCACGCTGATCGTCATCTGTGTCAATTAGTAACTCAAATTGTATAACGATGTGATCAGTTGTGTAACATTTTCATAGGAAAGCTTCTGCTTTCCTCCCACATCAGGTTTCTTTTTTAAAATGCTTAATTTAATCAAATGATGGACAGATCCGTAGAAATCCATCAGCTTTGGGTTTCTAAATCAAAGGTTTAATCCCACTGTACAGCAAGAGCATTAATGGACAAATCTGCTACTTTTCCCCTATTATGCTTTTCTAGAGGGCGAGAATCTATTCTTGTTATGTTGAAAAGAGAGACAGCATTCACAAAGAGCTCCCATAGGCAGAGCAGAATACCAGATGTTTGTTGCTTGGAAATGTCTCCTGCTTCAAATCTTGCAATCCATCTGTCGCAGGCATACAGTAAGTGTCTCAACAAAGTATCTGTAGATCAGTGCATAACTCTTAGACACACGTGATTTTTAGACATAGAGGTATTTTATGTAGACTCACTTCTATTGCAGGTGATGTTGCCTCTCGACCCTGGAAAGCAAACATACTATTTTCCCATTAATGCACCCTTGGACCATTTCAAGTCAAGAGAGTAAGCGATAAAGATAATAGACACAGAGAGTCGCGGTGACATGTAGCACAGATCATAACCCACTCTTAAACCCATGAAATTGTGTTCATGGTGCTTATCCTTGGCCGTTGGATGGTCCAGCTGCATGAATGCACTAGTACCTGGTCTCCTCATGACGCTTTCACTGAGCACTGCAGAGTGCAGGGGACTGTGGCCTGGCATTGACATCCACCTCTGACTACCAAGAGGAGAAATTGAGTACAGGTAGAGAGCGCACAGAGAGAGGGGCCAGGTGAGAGAATAAAAAGATAAGGTGAATGAGGACACAATTACGCTCTGTTGTAAACAACACGAAGGAAGCGAAAGAGGAGCATGTTGTTGCCGTAGAAACCGAGCAAAGACTGAATAAGAGCACTATTGGCAGGACTGGAGCAGGAAAGGAAGCGTGGAGAAATAGTCCGCTGTTTCCCCCAACATGCTTCAGCTTTTCTTCTGTCAGAGCTGTCAAATGCTTTGTGTGTCTGGAGCGCTGCGGTTTCCCACTTTGCTACTTCAATGAGAATACAGGTAGTGAGCTCTCAGAGGACCGATAACATCCGCCATCCAAACCAGTGTCCCGTGTTGCAGATCTGAAGCCTTTTGCAACCTGAATCAGAAAAAATGTCTTCTCTGTGAAATTATAGTGAAGCCTGTTTGTAAGACCAGGCTGTGGATACCTGCTGTCAGTCCTCCGTCGCTTTGATTGATGTGTTTATTTGAACCCACGGCGCCTTCAGCACAGGCCTACTGAGGCTGGTGGCTACTCCATTATGCGTTGCCTCAGGTCACGCTGCCATAAGTGACAGCAATCAGGCTCTTGTCTTTTGAATGCTTGTATGCACAAACACTTTTTTTTTCTCTCTTTGCTCATGTCTTTTTCAGGACTGTGGTCCCCCCTCAGGCTTGCTAATAGATTATGATAGCGCTATATGTGAAACGAGAAAATCTCAGGTCATGGAGACAAGACAAGCACGTGGGGGGAGGGGAGGGGGGGTTGGGGGGCAAGCAGGCAGAGAGAAAGAGTCATATCACCATGGAAACCACCGAGCTGCCATCTAAACGTTTTCTCTCCACACCACAAGGAGTCCTTTGATAAGTTTTCAAGTAACAAACCCCATCTCTAAACGGCCAAAAGTATCCAGTGTAAGGTTAACAAACTCGAATTTACTAATTCTTACACACACACAGAGAAGCACACACACACACACACACACACACACACACTGCTCATATTAGCACTAATGTTTGGGAATGCTTTGTACAAACTTGCACATGCGCTCATTGTTTGTTTCAGCGTCGTCTACTAAACAAGTTGAAGCCAGGCTGGCAGTTGCTCAGCTTCTTGGAAACAGTCAAGGAAAAGAAAAATGTTTGGATGTTTATAAGGCAGAACGTATTCGTCTCTTCCCTCTGAGGTCACCGTTACATTTTGAATCTGTTAAAGCGGCGCATGTTGAGCAACATCTTTAAAACAGGTGTGCAGTCAACTGTGACAACTGACGGTGTGGGCAAACTTTCGCCTGTCGAGTGCACACTTAAGACTTTAAATTGTAGGTTTGTGTGATTTGACAGAGATGACAGTCATCCACAGTTGTTGACACACAGAACAGAGTCTGCTATGTTTCATGCTGCACACATTGATTCCAGGAAGTGTGCAGATCTGGGCAAGGGAAAAGGATTTTTCTCTTGGATTGGCAGCAAACAGCATATGTGTGTGTTTGTGTGTGTGTGTGTGTGTGTGTGTGTGTGTGTGTGTGTGTGTGTGTGTGTGTGTGTGTGTGTGTGTGTCATCCAACTTGCACAGATACACAGTGAGGACATTAGGTGGTGAGGTGTATTAGTGGCCGGTGGAAGAGGATCTGATGCGTTGCTCCTATTTAGCACTCAAAGTACCCTGACTGAATACAAAACATATAGAGAACTGTTGATCTCCCAGACAGCTGGATTGATCCACTGAGTAAACAGCTGAAACACAAGCTGCAGAAAAGTGGCACTTTGAACGAATGAGGATGTAAAAGACGCTGTTTCCATACAAAGTTTATCACCGCTCTTTTCCTGAGGACATTTGATCTCTTTATTATTAGCTGGTTGTTGGTGTTTTTGTTTTGAGCTTGGAACAGAGCGATCCCCAGTCAATCTGAGTTTTAGCATGGAAAGTAATTCCTGTGTGTGTGTGTGTGTGTGTGTGTGTGTGTGTGTGTGTGTGACAGTTTCAATGACTTAACTCTATAACACTGTTGACTCAGGGCTGACATAAAGAGAAGCAGCTCGCAAAGCTCTAAACTTTCAGGAGAGGTTTGTGAATTTGTTGTTATGTCTTGAGTGTGATGAAAGAGGAGAGGGATGGAAGAAGCCGCGGAGGATTGCTGTAAAAGCTAAAAGATGTCATTAGGAAAGTATCACCATCTGCTCCCTCTTTGAGAGCTGATTTCAGTCCCACCTCACGTGGAAATGGCGCTCTTTACCGAGGATATTTGTTAAAAGCTGTCTGTACACAGACGGAGAGCTGACAGGGCAAATATTGACAGGGTGGAGTGAGATTGGAGCAGTGATTGGAAGGAGGTTTGAGCAAATGTACATGAAGATGAAACATAGAGAGGAGGAAAATGTCGAGGAGCATGGGGAATAGCTGAAGCTGTTTCAGATGGTAGCAGTGGGAGATGGAAATGGAGAAAAAAGTCAAGGTTGGAGAGTGGGTTGGTTGGGAGCGATGGGATTTTGACTTCATGCTTATCACTTCAAAAGACCAGCTGTAAAATGCAGTCTGCTCCTCTGCACACCTTCCCTGCATCTTTCTCTCCGTCTCTCTCTCCTCCTAACCCGAGGTGAGGTGGATCATTTCGCAGAATGTGAGGCCTAATAGTTACAGTCTGATATGCTGTGCAGTTTTCTTTCACAGAGACAACCTCTATGTCCCGGGGAGCTAGCTCATTCAGCGCCGCGTGTAAGCCACGGCTTTGCACTCCCCTTCACTTAACGTGAGCAGCAGCAGCATTTTTGGAGTGTGACATTGTTTCTGTAACAGGAGGGATGGTGGTGGTGGGGGGGGGGGGGGGGGGGTGAGACAAACAAAACTGCAAAAACACACCATTGCTCTGTCATTGTGCTGTCTTGTAATGTCATAAAAAATCATCTGAAGCAAGCCACAACAGCTGGCTGCGGGGCCTCATTGTGAGCCCCTCACAGCTGTACAGCACGGAACAATCCTGACCGATACCGTAAGAGCTTCACCCATATGGAGACGAAAATGGGACACACATTTTGATGAGCAGTGAGCTAGTTAGCATGTGAAGCCAGCACCTTGTCCTCCGTCGATCAGGGATCACGGTTGAGGTGACAAACGTGATAATGTGGTGGAAGGATGTGAAAGGCTACATTAAGTTTCAGTTGAGTTGAGAATTGGGGGTGCGATGTGGGATGTTTGAGATTGCAACGAAGGGGAATGATGAGTTTAGAGAGAAGTTGAGAGAAATCGTTGAATTTGGCAGTATAGGTAAAATAGAGCTGTTCAATTGCTGCACTTGCAGTTAAATAATTCCAATAACAACTTATTTTAAACTGAACTGACTAAACAAGCTAGAAGAAGAGTCTCATACCTTTGTTTCTATTTTATCATTAGCACCAAATTATATAGTCCTCTCCAGGCAAATATTTACTAGTGTAGTACTACTGTAATAGTTTTTTTAGTTTTGATATTGAGTTGAGGGCACATACACGACCACATCAACAGGGGGCAGTAGAGCAAACAGTGTATCTGATCTTAGAGAAGCTCTCTGCCCTCTGTCCTTGCAGGACTAGTAGATTTGAACCCGGAGCTGCCTTTTGATGCCTCATACTACTCTACTTTTTGTGGTTTTGGGTAAAACTAGATTGCAACCAAACCAGTATGGTGAGTTCCTAATGTCTGCTAGTGCAGCCTCAAGAGATTTTGTCCTGAATGTTCCCTGTTTACTCCTCAAACTTTGTGAACTTTAATCTAAGTGTCTAAGAGTTTTTTAATAATTTTTTTTTACTTTTTATAATTTCAAGCAATTACAGCACTCAAATCCAAAACATTTTAGCTCCCTGGTTTCTCCTTCTGACTGAAATGTTAAGCTTATGGGTTTCAGCATTTTAAGGCTTTCAAAATGCAAATGTACCTTTCAGTGAATTGCAGGCACATGGCATGTAAGACGAGCCTTTAAATGCAAATTGCTGCTGCTGCTCCGGACCGTATTTATCTGTAAACCCAATGAGGCTGGACATTAAAATGGCGATTAGAGTAGGTGGGTGGAGGACAGACTCGTTGCTCCATCCTTCATCCATCATCAGTGCACGGAGGTGGGAGAGGAAGAGGGTGTGTAAATCCAAGGTTACTTGCCTCAAGTAGCTGTAGTGAAGAGGAGTGAATATAGTTGTATCCCACAGGTGTACAGAACATCAAAGCATCTAATGCTACAAACGAGCTGAGTTGGAAAGATTTGAAACTGTCCGAGGAGTTTCTGTTTATTGTAGTCTTTTGTTCATTGGCAAAACATCACACTTCTGAAGATCCTCTGCTCTGATGGTAGGACTTAGAGGAATTATTTATACTTCCTCTTTGTGTACTTTGCTTTGTGTGAAGAGATGCACGCTGGTGTCAGAGATAAATCAGTTCAACTTTGTGCCATTTCAACATTATATAATTTCAGTGTCTCCATACGATCATTAAACGTGGTCTAATAGCAAAGACTTTTCACTGAGATTATTTTGACCTGTTGGTTGTTGGCGAAGGCAGGGACGGTTTAGATGCAGGAGAGGTAGCTTTATAACCCCAGGCGTGTTTGTCTGCCAGGAGCCCCCCATTGAGGGTTTGCATGCTGCAGGGAAGCTGCTTACAACCCTGAAATGCTGATCAAGTCTTTGAAGGCAGGACAAGTAAAAGTGCAGCTGTAGTTGAAGAGGATAGTACTGTTTTCTGAGTGTGCGCGTGTGTTTAAAATACCCTAATCCGTATATTTGCAATGCAGACTTCTCCACCTTTACAGGGTCAGTAATGGGGCGCCATCTGCTTAACAGCAGGTGATGAATGATGATGTCATAGCTAGTGAACAAGGGCCAAAAGGGAGCAAGGTGGGTACTGAGAAGGGGGATGCATTTATGTTTCTTTACATATATATGTGTGTGTGTGTGTGTGTGTGTGTGTGTGTGTGTGTGTGTGTGTGTGTGTATGTGTGTGTATGTGTGTGTGTGTGTGTAGCCTTTCACATCCCTTTTTGAACGGGATGTGAAAAGCTACATTATATATATATGTGTATACATATATATATATATATGTATGTATGTATGTATGTATACTGCAGTGATGCAGATAGATAGCAATAGCTAAGAGAGAGTTTAAAAACAGATGTGTATCAATCATGTTCACACTGCCTTTAAAAAAACCCCCGGCCTCTTGTCCTGCAAAGGCTGGAAAGTCTGGGGAAAATAAAAAGCAGAGCCTTAAAACTGTTTACGCTATCTTATTATTTGAGAAAGACATGATAGCAATCTTAATTACCCTCATCATGCTGCTGATGTTTATAGGAGACGGAGCCAAAGCCAGACAGTCTGTGCATCAATTTTACTTCAAAGAAACAGCTACTGTAATTACTTCTTCTGTGTCAGTTAGAAGAATTAGCAAACAGTGTGTATTTCTGGCTCAGTGTTACATTTGAATATCTGCACTGGTGTTTTCATCTAACCCGTGGTCAGGTTAATTGTCTGTAGCCGGAGACATCAGGTCAGCCAGGTCGAGAGTTAAAACGCACAGTGAGCTCTGCCTTCGTTGCTCTGAGCCGCGGTCTGCATCTCAATAGCTTTTGATGACTCGTCTCATCGGACGCACACACACATGCATACTGTGGAGTTTTAATTGAGTGAGTGAGATTTTTGTCACACTTAGTAGCACTTAGATCCACCCTGCTGAAATTGTTATGCTGGATCTACGTCTGTTGTCCTATGCTCCCGATTCACCTCAATGCACTGGTGAAATACTTTACTTCACAGTAAATGCTGCAGGTGCTTTTTTTTCCTTTTTCCAAACGCTGATAAGCCCAGATGCTGGCCGATGTTAAAGAGAGGGCTGTGTGGCTGCTGAGTCGCACATATCTTCAATAGTGTGTGTGTGTGTGTGTGTGTGTGTGTGTGGAATTAAAAAGACCTAAGATGGCAGTGTGCAGGTATTCTTTTGTGCAGATTATTGTTACCCGTGCAAATAATTTATGGATGTGTGTACGGATGGACATTTTATCATCCATCCCCATTTAACAGTGTGTCATATGTCTCACATATTCCTTGCCTTTATATAGTGTGTGTGTGTGTGTGTGTGTGTGTGTGTGTGTGTGTGTGTAGATTTGTATTATTGGTATTACAGTTCAGTCAAGATGCACTCTCTACTGAGTTGTACTACAACTGCTGCTCTGATAAGACGCTGTGACCCTATCCATCCCCATAATTTGTCTAAGTACAGTGTGTTCTGCTCTATGCCATAACAGTGAGTCACTCATTAGTGATACAAAGGTTTTTCCTGCTCTGTACTGAAGTAAAACACTAAGAGACGGTGAAAAGACTCTGCATCACGATTGACGTTTGCAGATTATGCTTTCAGAGAAGAACACTGCGTTCAAAACACTTCGTTCAAATGGTCTAGACTCCAGCTGAATAAAATAAAATACGCCTGACGTAAATGGGTTGATTCAGACTGGTTTGAGGTCAAACCAGGAGGACAGATATTCGAATCCCTAGTCCTTGAATATTACAAACTACAACAAGTACAGCCTGAAAATCAGCACAAACATGTACACAAGAGCAAACTTTAGGCAATAAATACACACGCCTGAATGTAAATGTAAATTCATTTAAGACCCTTTTTTTATGAAACATTTATTTTGACACAGAACAATTGTTTTTCATCCTGGCCAGATTAACCTCTTAGGGGGGCAAACATTTGCTGCTGAATATACCCTGTCGCCTCCAACTTCCTGTTACATCCAGTGTATCTACTACTCTGCTGCAGTATGCTGAAAGAAATACTTAATTTGTGTTTGATTGAGGGAAATTGATTAAATACTGTACAGCATTATTAAGAATGTGCATCATGTGAGCACAATAATAAATGACGCTGCATCCCTCAACAACACATGACAACAAAAGAAGTGTAATGATCTTTCTTAGTTCATTTTGTACTTTTACAAATTCCCAAACAGATTTTGCAATCCTTTCAGAAAAGCAAAAATCCCAAATCCTGTAACGGGGAAAAACATAGAAACCTCAGGAAGATTCCTCTTTCAGGACGGACAAAGATGAAGTACATATATTCTTTTATACAAGAAGTTTAATTATCCAATAAATGCACACCTCCCATTGAGTGACTGTATGAAAAGTTCAAACTAAAAGCCATGTAGCTTTATTCTTGTAACGTTTTCATTGCTCCTGCTCCTGCTATACACACACACACATACACACACACGAGTGCCTGAAGTTTGTTTTTACATCCTCAAATGTACCCTTTGAGCACACCACTGTCTTTCTGGTCTTAAAAATAAGTTGTTGGCAAATTAAGATGATAATTCATCTTTGAATTGTGCAGTGTGTAATCAGCTTAATTTAACTCCCTTATGTTGTTTTGTTGAATGAATCATTAATTAAACATTTTCCATGGGGAATTGGAAATGTGCTGCTGACAATTCCCTCCTACATCTCTGCTTACTGTTTGCATGTGCATCAACAACATCTCTCCACCAGTGTGAATGTCATATGCTGCATTTTGTATGTCTAACGCAGTAATCGTGTGCATTCTGGCACGCTCCGCAGTCCTGTCGCTGGCCTCGCAATCCGGCCAGAAATAGCCTTTGAAAGTGAGGCTCCCAGAAAGAGGCTGCTTTAAAGTTTGTTGCCCCCTCCACCCGACTCACAGCAGGAGCCTCGTTCTGAAAATCTCCGTCGGCTTTCACAGGTCGAGATAGATGTGCTCCATTGGGTGACAAAATTGAAGAGATTGTGAGATAGGGGGCAAGAGGACAGTGGGTAGTGGGGAGAGCCACAAATCAGTAAAGCTGCTACAGTCAGCCCCTTGTTATTTTGGGACAGTGGATTGATGGCATTGTGCCGTGGTGGTGGTGCTGCCGCAGTGACGGCACACTTAATGTTTGTGCTTGTGTATTTTGGGGTGAAGATTATGTCCCATGAATACACGATGCTCAGAAACCATCCTCCGCTGCAAATTACACAGAGATATGTAAATGAAAAGCAAAGCTCCAGATCAAAGCGTTGCATACCGTTACAGCAGATAAGTCGCAAAGGATCCCTATGCAGTTTTTCAACATTTTACAGAATATTAAACAAGGAAAAAACTTTTGAGAGTTTGCATTTGATTTCTTTCTCATCATCTCTCCCCTGTGTCATTTCCTTCTCTCTCCCCTTGTCTCTTCCTCTTAATTTAAGGTAGATGTGATTGAAACGTGCAGCAGGCAGACAAGCTGTAGTGTTATAGTTATCAGTATGCATGGCTGTATTTGAATATGAGCTGAGAAGGCTATTACAGCTGAATTTCACGCCCAGTGGGATATCTCACATGTTTCTCCCTCAGTAGAAATCAGACTGTCAGAGTCTTTCTGTCTCTCCCTGTCCCTCCACATTTTGCTATAAATTGACCCTCCAATATTTCCTCTCCTCTCAGTTTCTCTGACTTTGTATGCCCCCCGCTCTCCTGCCTGAAACTCGATCAGGCTGTTATACATCTTACAGTGGCTGTGATTGATATTTTCTGACAGGGGCTATAATCAGTCTAACCGATCCTAAGCTTTACATTAGAGAGCCCTGCAGAGAAGCCGTCAACGTGTGCTGAGAGATCACCAGCGTGGTATGTGTTGTTAACGTGAAGGAGCTGGCTGAGCGACCAGAAAGCCACACTTGCAAGCAAAGATTCTTGTTAGATTAGTGACAGGATTGGGGACATTGTATTGCTGTAAATTAGATGCATCATCGTCACGTTTAGGAATCGTGTCATTCTGAACGGAGTCCGGAGCAAGTCATACAAACCTCCTCACTCAGTGAAATCAGCAGCTCATTTGCTCTCTTGTTTCCTGCTGTTGCCTCATCACTTAACTGCCGCCTGGGTCCGATTTCACACTGTTCATTTACAAGCTACAAGTTGCTGAGGTTTGTACCTGCTCATTTTGCTTAGAAGGCCTTTTTATTCGGTATTGAAGTCCATGAGAGGAAATGGCATGATCACAGCCCAACAGTCTCAGTGGAGGAGTTTTACTTTGTTCAAAAGAGTTTGTGTAGAGTTTGGATGCACAGGTTGGATCTGTTGGATCGGTGCTGATACTGACCTCGTTAAGCAGATCTGGAATTGGCCAGACAAGGCTGATCCACATTAAATACAGTTTCTTTGTCAGTGTCATTATAAAATTCAGTATTTCCACTATCAGCAACATTCATTAAGTTATGGCTGGCCTCGTTAGTCCCCTTGTTAGTGCAATTACTTGCCTCCTGTTACCTGACATAAAAAATAAGTTCTGTATAATGTGGTATACATACGGTATTTGAGGAAAGGAAATTGGTATAAAATTGGAATCTGTATCAGAAAAAGTCAGAAGTAAATAAAAGTAGTAATACTTAAATATAAATATGCATTAAATATTTTACTTAAGTAAAAAGTAAAGTAAAAAGAATTATCAATAAAATACACATGAAATATTGTATTTCTGATTAGCATTACTAAACATTTCAATAATGTAGGCAGAGCTCAGTTGGACAATTTTATATCCTGATGGCATCTTTAAAATGACATTTATGAGAATTAATCCTCTAATCATATTTTATATACTGATCACACAGTGATTATGTAACTTGTCTAAAATATTAATCTTTAAGTTACAAGTAATTAATACCTGTAAAATAAATGTAGTGGAGTAGAAGTATAAAGTTGCATAAAATGGAAGTAATAGTATAAGTACTTAAAAACTGTACTTAGTTACTTTCCACTACTGAAAGTTGAATCGGTGCATCTCTCGTGTAGACTGATATGGTGGTTGTTGTTGTTGTTGTTGTTGTTGTTGTTGTTGTGTTTCAAATTCAAAAACACTTTGTTGTGTTAGATGGCTAAAGTCCATGAGCCGGGCCAATAGACCTGCTGTAAGTCTGTATTTAGAGGCTAAAGCCGTTTAAGCGATGTTACTCAATGAAGGCAAAGAGCTGCTCAGCTCATTATCCAATGGAAAGGACCTCATTAGTGTGAGGTAGAAACTGCAAGTCCCACTACTTCATCTATGTGTTTGACTGTCCAACTCTTCCTCTGTCACTGTGACGTCTGGTAAACCTTTCCCAAATCTGCCATGAAAGAAAAAGGTGCTGGATGCAGATCAAAATGTCTGCACGCTTATCTGCTTTGTACCAAATGTTCAAGACCTTCGTCAGAGCACGAGATATGCCAGATACAGATGGAACATATGGTCTCTCACAAGGATGAGGAGTCAACAATTACACACCAGAGGAGATACACACTGTTAGATTACAACACACAGATAATTATATGAAAATGCTCACAATTGAATGTTCATCTTAGTGTCGATCAGGAACTGTTCAATTCAATTTTATTTATATAGCACCATATCATAACAGAGTTATCTTAGGGCACTTTTTCGTATGGAGCAGGTCGAGACCAACTCTTATATTTACTTATAAATATAAATACTTATATTTAAAGACCCAAATATTCCCACCACAAGCAAGCACTAGAGCAGGAGGAAGGAGAACCTACAGTAGTACAGTACAGTTCTACATAGCAATGTAATGGTTATTGAAAACAAGACAATACAGGTCACGGTATTTCAGCCAGAGACATAATACAAAAGTGACCAAAACACAATTGTTAAGCAAAAAAATGAATACAAAAATATTGGTTAAATAACATAAATCAGAGCAGAATGAACTGAAAAAATGGTCAAATAACAGATCATCCATTGTCACTGCAGCACAAACACTTACATCAAGTTCAAGCATTCATCAAGAACATAACTTTTATATCAAACTCCTGCATTTTTTCAACATTAACCCAGAACTGAGTCTTATTTGTCTTAAGGAGTTCTTCGCATGCCTGTGCATACTGCATGTGACCGGCTGCTGAAAGGCCAGAGGATATTTAGATGTTTCAGTGTGTTTAATCTCTTTAGATGGCTGCAATGAACACACGTTTGTTTGTCTCATAGCCAGCATCCCTAGCCATCAAACTTTGGTAACATCTTGCTCTGTATTGGCTTATTCTTTTAACAAACGACCATCATCATTCAAAGTAAATCATGACCGTATTAAAAGGTTTAATTGCTGTGTTTATTAGTGGACCTCAGCCTGTAGTGACCTGTGTTGTCTCAGTATTTCAGTGATTGTGCTGTGCTGTAGCTTTGCCCTTGAATACAGCTGTGAGGATGTGTGTAATAAATTACCCTATGCCATCTCTGCTCCACCTCGCGTCCCTCGTTGCCTGCTGTGGATTGGTGGAACCAGCAGTAACGGCCTCTCTGGTTGGTGGACAATGAAGAGGTTTGATGGCTGACTCTTTGTCTTAAAACAGTCAGAGATTCAGAGGGAGGGGTCTCTGTGTGTGTGTGTGTGTGTGTGTGTGTGTGTGTGTGTGTGTGTGTGTGTGGTAGTTGCAGGACAGGCTTAAGTAAGGTTAGGAGGAGGTACTTTAAGGTTAAGCTCAGTGTGCAGAGGGAGTCTATTTAAAGGACACCACCTCCCTCTCATGAATGATTCAACAACAGTATGCCCCTCCCCCACATCATCAAGATCAGCTGGAGGAAGTGCTTGCTCGGCCAATGGGATTACAGTACCGGATTGACTGTGTGTGTGTGTGTGTGTGTGTGTGTGTGTGTGTGTGTGTGTGTGTGTGCAGCTGAGAGGAAGGGCAAGCCTGGACAAGTAGCAGCAGCTCTGCCTTTGTGTTTGCATGCATGTGTGTCTGTGTGAAGAAAATGTAGGGCAGTCGCTTGCTCTCCCTCCCTCTGCCATCTCTCTCCCTATCTTTCCCTCTGTCTGCTTTTGTTTCCGCGCTGTGCTGCCGTAGCTGCAGTCGCCAAGGCGACGGCTGACATTGTTGCTGCGGCTCCACATCCGTATTTGCAGAGGCTCTCTCTCGGCTCACCTCGAGGATTTACAGAGGGGGCATGTAACCACCCTGAGGAACCATTGTCTGCGTGAGGGTGTGAGTGGGTGTATGTGTGTGTGATTGTGTGTGTGTGTGTGTGTGTGTGTGTGTGTGTGTGAGACAGAGAGGTGAGGTGGCTTCAGGATCCAGACATGAATTCCTGCTGGAAAATGAAGATTCAGGTAGAGATTCTTGTTCTTGATGGGTGTTGCTGTTGTGGAAGTTGCCCCTGTGTTTGTGTTAATGGTGTCGATGTTGTCATCTGCTGTAATTTATTTTATTTCAAACACTGCAGCTTCCATTCTGGGATGTATGCTCTATATCACGTTAAAAAAAACATAGGTTTACATCATATCTACATGCACAGTCCATCATATATGTTTAAGGCGTGTACAAAAAAAAGACAAATATAATAAAAGAAAATGAGGCTCATTGCAATTTTCATTGAATGGTAGTTATGGTGAGGCCTTCTGTCTCCGTGGTGATGGCAGAGCGCTCCTGCTGCAGTAGCTGGGACATGAAAGAGTTGCCAGGAATGTGTGGTTTTGTCCATTTGTGTGGGAGATTGAGTCTGAGAGAGGAGTGGATAAATGGAGAGCAAAATCAAGAGAGACGGTCAGAAATGATCCGTCTGGTACCACCACTACAGGGTGTGCAGTGTCATTTCTGAGGTTATCAATGTGTTTTTGTGTGTGTGTGTGTGTGTGTGTACATTATATTTTAGTTTGACTGTTGTATCTGCATGCATTTTTGTGTGGGTGTGTATTCAGCGCTACCTCTCTGGGACTCTGCATGTAGTTTTAGTTTCAGTGCATGTGTCTGGGCGTGCATGCATGACGGTTCAGTATGTGTTTGTTTGTGCGATTCAGAGGAGCATATGCCACCTCTTCAGTGTGAAAGGTTGACCCACTTTCTCCTGTGCCCCTGCCCTTTGTTCAGGATGAGTGGGGGTGCAAAAACACTGTATGTAACTCATGAACCTGACCGTTTCATGAGCAGTGTTTTTGACTTCTATTGACTTTACTGCTGCAGTGTACATAGTTGCATGTTTTCTTATTTAACATAATCATTGTTTTGTGCAAGGCTATTTGCATGCTGTCCCAGTGTTTGGTGATAGATTGTGAAAGTACAGGACGTTTTAAAATACCATATCTGGTCAGATTCAGCACATATGAACTCACTAACCCCTCGTCTCTGCCAATTTGAGTTTTTTCTATTTTTTCTTTGCTCATGTGCTCAGGCACCCAACTCTACTTATGGTGTAAAAGTGCAAAGGGAGGCAGCAGCTCCTTCAGTGTGCTGCTGTCTTCTCTGGGGAGTGTGCTTGTTTGCCAGTAGCTGCACGCAGAAACTACAGACAAACACACAAGGCCTCAGTGGTAGAGTGATCTGATATAAATATGTTTTCCCCTCTCGGTCTACAGCTTAGCATATCACATCATCGACTGATGCACCAAATCACAGAGCTTTGTGTCAAATCTGCAGCTGGGGAGGTGTGGGGGGGGCAGATTACTGCAGTCA
>JAVQJD010037195.1:0-15000 GCA_036023655.1 Nannoperca australis
TATCTGAGAAAGCCTAACATAGTCACCATCGCATTACCGTAATTGTATTTCGCAGGACCGCTTGAGTACCCACTGTCTTCCTGAGCTGTGGTCTGGAAGAGCATCAGAGCTGAGGAGGAAAGCTGCCTGTTTGTTGTCTTTATTAGTGCACAGCCTCCAGGAAACGCGCTGACAGCCGTGCATTGCAAAAACACTTTCTGGGGCTGTGGTACTTGCTCGACAAGGTACATTTGAACAAGATAAAGTGGCCACCTAGGATTGCAATAATAGCCTACTTTATAAAGATTATAAATCAAGCTGCTTTCTGTATCCTTAATTGTCTAATTAAGGCTGTATTTTACAATATTATACTACCAGGGGAACTGTTCAAAGTCATATATTGTACATATTAGCCCACCCACTATTATTTTCACTTACCAAAAGCATAATCTCTCCATGAGTCATTATGCACTTATGTGTTGGAAACATGTGTGCCTCACTCTAGTCACACCCTTGATCTACATGCAGCATGTACAGAATCAGTCACACTGCTGCTGCAGCGGCAATCATAGGTATTTGATTCATATCAGAGATGAATATCAATGTACACAGGTAGTACAAACACCAAATGTACTGCAAATATTTAAGCCCAGAGAGCAGGCAGTTCATGTAGGTGCGTTCACACACATGCAGTGTAAAGCTCTTACACAATAGACTGACATAAAGATCAACTGCATCATATTTTATTCTAATGTGTGTGGTCATCACAGGCCCGAACTGAAGTCTGTATTTAAATGTTAAACAGAGGCTTAGACACACTGGGACACACTGTTTGCATTAACAGTGACTGCTAAAAGCTACATGGTAAGGTCAGGATACTTGTCCATTTTTAATTTCTAAACTCAAGACTTTTCTAAACCTCATCTTTTAGAGATAAGTGAGACAATATTTCAGCTAAAAATGTTCAGTAATAGAAACAGTTTTCTGCTGTATACACTGTGCTGTGCTGTGATGGAATTAGCCTAAAAATATAAACTCTTAGCCATTATTGCTAGAAGGTCAGATGCGGGGATTATTCAAATCTTTAACTTGAGAATATGACTGCGTAGTGAATGCTCAGTGGAGCACTTTAAAATGAGTGTGCTTATTATGGTGCAGCACTCATTGCTTGGAGATTTAAATAACACACGTCTGGCCTGTTAAACAGCAGTTTTACTTACTTTCTTGCTTTGTCTGCAAGATTTAGTTAAAGCCGGGGAAAAACAAACACATTGAAATATAACCACACAGGCCTCGGGTGCAATACTACAACAAAGGCAAGGCGGAGGAAACACGAAAAAGTGACAGTAACACACTGCAAACTTTAATCAGGTGAACTAGAGGCAGAACAGAGGTGCAGACACTGCAGATGTTAGCATGACAAGATAGAAAGAGCTTTACTGGGCATGGACTCTCCCAGTACAATCCCAGTCTTCTATTTTGGGTCACTAAGTAGCTCCAGTGTAAAGTGAAGGGTCATTCTAGGGTTTTACGTCAGCAATCCTCCAGTCACAAGCATATTTGTGCAACTTTAAGGTAACTGCTTGTGACATATATGTTTATATGAGTAAAGCTTGTTAAAGGCTTTATGCTCCAGTTAGACTGATGCTTTATGCCTTATGCTCTGCTGCTGAGTCACATACAGTATGACCATGCATCTACACCTGCAGACCTGAGGTGAATAAAAGTATGATTTCTTAATTTTGTGGCTCATTTATAGAACTTTTCCTATTTCCTAAAAGGCTGCATGCAATAGGTGCATATCTGCCAGGGGTTGGGGGATGGGGGATTTAGGTTTTTTACAAAAGACTATGTGCCTTTGCACACTTTAATAATCCCATCAAGCTTATAGGTGGTAGCAGAGGAAATATTCATGCAGTCGTCCTCGGCAGCCGCCGTGTGAAAATGCAATCAGCAGGTCAGGGTGGCTTGCCTTAACATGGATCAACAATGGGTGAAAGATTTTCTAAGCGTGGGAGTCCTCAAAGCCTGCTGGGTGGGGGTTATGATTGCGTGGTGCGAAGTGAAATATTTGGAGTGACTAAGGAGAGCAAAGCATTCTGGTCCTTCTATCCGTGTCACATGCTGGTTTTACAGTGTTCTTGCGTGCGCACGTGTGTGTATGTGTGTGGGTATTGTCTGCCGTGACATTTTTGCCTGTTTGGAGCCTGGATGTTGGCATTTGAGGTTTCTTGTCTCTGAGGGCTTCACTGCACACTATATGATCTCGTCCTTCAACCAACTGTCAGCCTTCAAAACCAAATATACGGTCAATGAATCATAACTGTGTGTTAGCAGCCAGAAAGAGTTGATTCATGGATGTTTTGTCATAGAAACTTGTAAGAGTGATTTTTCTGGAAAGGCAACAATTTGTACTATTACTGTAACTTCATGCAAGCAAAAAACACCAATCTCTCAAATGTGCACCCACTGGACGATGTAATGACAAAGCATAAGCAAACCTCAGCCACCAGGGGGCCTTTACAATGAAATCTGCCACTCGGCTGCTCTGTGAATTCCTGTAAAGGGTTATGTATTGAAATATACAATACATGGTTTTGTTAAATTGACCAAACAAAAAACAAATTCTAAACTATACCCAAAATGTGGTGAATGCTTTTGAATATAAAACATGCACCAAAGATTGATTGATTATTTTTGAGTGTTATGTATAATATACAGTACCACTCAAAACTTTGGACACACTTTTCCATTCACTTGAATGGGAAAGTGGTACTGTATATATAATGTGGAGTTGTGGCTTGTGCTATAAAACTGGGGTTGCTATCCACAATGTGGTGATTGTAGGGCACTACAAATATCCCTCAACATGTTAACATGCACTTCAACTATAGTGATGCTTCTACATTTCTAAATACAATCTATAATATGTAGAAAAGGCTAATCATAAATCTTTAGTGGCTACATTTTAGGATATTTTCTGAATATTTCCATTTTCTCCTATGAATTTCTTCTTGTGTGATGTGCTGCAAAAAAATTGTAAAATAAGCATAACAAATTAGCAATTTGTCCAATTCTGACAGCAAAAACCTGATGTTTACTGCTAATACATAAGATGGTTGAATGTTTTGTGAATGTTTTTTATCTTGAAAAAAATGTATTCAAGATATCTTCCAGTTAACTGAATGTCATCAGGTAAATATAACTGGTGAATGTATCTTAGTCACAACATCATTGTAGATCAAGTTAGTCTTTAAATCTTTTAATTCTTTAAATTCATTTATTTCCAACTCTTCCTTCTATTAGTTGCACATATATTACATGACAATGGTGCATTTTAAATCACTCCTATTATCACTAAGCTTGCCAGCACAATAGAGGGTTCATTGCTTTTCAGTTTATCCTTCTGTACCATTAAGTAAAAAAGGATCAACCTATCAGCGTGACTCTGAATATTCTCAGAGATCATGTTCCCGTAATAAAAAGGCAGTGACGTCACTGCAGGGTGGACAGCAGGTGCATCAGATGCACTTACCTAAGAGGACAGGCTTTTGCACCTGCGACACTCAACATTTAGCGATTCTTCAATGATCCATGATCTATATTGACCTACCAACATAAGCCTGTCTCCGTCTCCACCTGGTAACCGTGGTAATTTCCTGCTCCTGTTTACTTTTCTCCTTCCTCTGATTCTCAGGGGGAAGCTTTTCATGGCCGTACCACTTCCTCTGAGATGTAGACAGCTGAGCTATTAGGTGCGTTACCTAATACCTTTTTTCAAACCACATTTGCAGGATACATATGTGTCCAACACAACCACTGAATCCTTTGTGACTCTTGATACCCCATAAAGGAAGAAAGCTAGCAGATTTGGGTCACTTTCATGGGCTCATTTAATTTCACTTATCTTTTGCTGCCCTGGAGGGCAACAACATGTGGGAAGTTACAGAATTCACCTTTATTTAATACTGATGACTATAGATCTCTGAAAAAGACTTTTAAATTGAATTATGTGTGAATGCTTAATTGTGCATAAGCATGTGTACTGACATTCGAAAATACGTTCACATGCGTGAGTTAAGCATAATTTCCAACAGCAGGAAGAGACAGACCTCTCTTCAGTAGAATTATATAAGATTACCCAATAACGGCAAGAGGTTATAAAGCATAAGGTAACAAGCCCACAAAGCAGATTCAATTATTTTACATTCAATGGAGAAAAAATCAGTAAAATACATGATTTGTTATAATTGCTATCTAAGTATTAAAGACCTGAGATACCGCAGACCTCTGGGTCAGAGTATTGATTTTGGATTAAAGTTCTTGCTTTTATTCCCACTACTGTCTGTCTGCTAACGCCAAGATGAGCAACATATTTCCCTCCTCACTACTGTCAGCATGTTCAGTCTGCACTCGCTCAGTTTATTTCATTTAAACGCAGATTTTCTTGTGTTTGTCAGTGACGAGGTGGAGGTGAAGCCTCTGCCTACTCAGCATGACTAATTGCCCATAAGTGGCCATTCCAGTGTTGGAAACAAAGCATCACAAACACCAACAAATATAGTGACTCACTCCATGCATTGTGCTGTTATGCACTGTGTGGAGTAAGGGGAAGGCAAGGTATTTCATATCATAGAAAGAGGAATAAAGAGATGCATGTTTTACATCTAATATTTTTACATTTGATTAACGCATTTTCAGAAATCCCCAGGGTGGATGGGGCGTCAGTGGCGGAAAGGAGTCATGAAGCCATTTCCCCTGTTACAGCTAATAAACAAGAGCTGATTGTCCTCTGGGTTGAGTAATGAGTTAAAGCGGGAGCTGAGGAAAATCACACTCATAATAGAAAACAACTGCCTTACCTCCTGGATACGCTACACATGACTCAGCCACAGCTATTAGTACTGGATGGAGCCAGTTTGCTCAGGTGCTGCAAAATACCATCAGAGCAGATGTTCATTAAGACTGATTTGCATTTGAGCACAAGCTAGTGAACAAAAGTGCAATGCATGAACATGGCAGGTCATGTAAAGTAAAGTGTCTGGGCAGCAGGAGGTCAGACAAATCCTGTAGCTTCAAAGCTTCTCAGAGTATGAATGACTTTGTTTTTCGTGTGAGCACAAAGCTTTCTAGATCAGCGCACATATTTCAAGATGTTCCTTTTAGCCTTCAGTAGCCCCTATCTAATTCTTTTCCCTTTCAGTGTTTAGAAACCACAACATATTTACAGTCTGGTCAATCTCCTTCCAGACTATATTAGTCATGCAGCACATTAGCCTTCTAGCCCCCCTCCTGTCCTGTGTTTATTTCACAAATCTGGATGAGTGAGAGCAAATTTGCCAGCCACTCCACTTCCCAGTTCGCTTGCCAATAGTTTTTTTTCCAGCCAAGTTTAACCACAACTGTTTATAAAAGAGGTGTTTTTTTTGCTAACCACCCGGCTCTGCAAGATATTTCTATAATTGGTCTGAGATTTAGCAACAATTGTTGACACATACCACCGGCAAATGAGCACTTCAGCCCAGATTAAGATCCTTTCAGCAGCCTGTGAGCGCTCCAGGATGTCTGAAGAAATGTAAATGAATGAATGAAATGGCCTCAACTCATTTTATCTTCTAGTCCAAAGACACATAACCACAACTTTCTACAAGCACCATTTTAATAATGCCACAAATTAAAGCTGCACTAATCATTCTTTTTACATTCACAATGGATCAAGTGACTGTAAACTAAGCTTTATACGCCACCTGCCCAGCAACAATGTAAGCGGCAAGTGGTGTACATAGCAGAGCATTTATCTGCTTATTAGCATGGTGGAGACTAAAGAGCTAAAAGGAGAGTGAATATTCATTCATCAGGTAGACAGAAACATGGCTCTAGTGTGTTTTTATTAGCATACTTAGTTGCCAGATATGTGTAGATTTTTACATAATTCTATGCATTGAAAGGCATAAATACAAAGAAAATAAATTAATTTGGAATGTTTTGTTCTGTAACTGAGCACTTTTCTGACACTGAGTTTTTATATATGCACCAGCCATGCAACAAAGTAACACAGTAACGCATAAGCACATGAATAATAAGAACTGTGTTTAATGATTTTTACCACATTGAAGTTCTGCTAACATGATTGCTCTCCCACTCTGGGGAGCGAGTTGGTTTGCCGCTGATTAACGAGGACCGTTACAAGTTTTTAGTATGCGGACAAAGTAGCAGACAGAAATCAAAGACAGACAAAGTCCTCACTTTAGCACAAAGACATCTGACGTGTGGTACAGGACACAAAGCTACTCAGTCAGTTTTAACAAGCAGAAAGGGCTGTTAGTGGACTTACTGCGGTCAAATAATAAAACATTCAAGAGAATTTCTGTTCCTTTTTGCATCTGAACCAGAAAAACACTGTTCTTTGTGGATCCATATTCACCAAATAAAAATGGACAAAGATGTTATCTGCACTCTGGTTATGATATGTAGGTAATAATGTGTATTCAGCTGGAGAGAGCGGCACAGCAGCGGGCCATACATGTCAGACTGAGCCCGTCAACACCCCAGAAACAGATATGGTCGGCTCTCTCTTCTTGTCAAAAGCTTCAACCCCTCAGTGGCATTGTTTGATTCCAACTCCTTGCTGCCATGGTAACCAGAGCAGAGAGAGGATGGGATATAAATGAGAGATAGTGAGAGGGCACGACCCATACTACGCCTGACACTCTCTCATGATATCATGTTTAGTACTCTGGCTGAATGAACAATGCTCAGTGTGCAGTGCAAATAACCAGATAAGTTGGGTTGATGAGTACTTTCCTACATCACTGAGTCCATAAAGATACAATCACTAATAGTATGTAGTGTAGGTATCTTACGTCTTCTCAAAGACACTGACTTGAGAGCTTCATAATCCAGTGTAATGGTTCCCAAAGTGATCTGATGGACAAAGGGTGCTGCAGGATTGGTTAATTTCTGTTGTTTTACTCCTTTTTTTCATTATGTTTTGCATTTCAGAATAGAAGAAATAAGTAAAATCACTGCAACAAAAACATCCCTACTAAATATGCAGTTTTGCCACATCTAAGATTGGAGGCATCTCAGAGAAGACAGAAAAAGGCAACTGTCAGAGCAAGTGATGGGAACATTTTACACTTTAGGAGCTCAGAGAAATGTTGACACATCTCAGCTCTGTGTGAGGTGACTGAACCTGAGCTGACTTGTGGAACAAGAGAACAGTCAACAAAACTGACCCTAAAAATGCTGTTTAACAGTGCTGAAGTGTTTTAGTGTGGAGTTATCATTTTACCTGGGTTATATGTCTGTCAACAAAGCTTATAAGCAGACAATTTACATTCAAAATAAATGACAGCAACCAACTGTCAAATGGCCCTCAGAGCAGCATCTTTGCAGCAGTTACAGATTAATGTTTCAACATGCTCTTGGCCTATTTTCTTGCTTTTGTGGCATATTGAATTTCCCACTATTTTAAAACCTACTAAGGTATTTGTGTATACGTGTTAACTCGTTTGAGACGTTGCGTCTCCACAGAGCCCCAAGCCACAGTGCCTTACGATTTAATTGATTATCTACAGACTGAATGTTTTCTCCTACTGGGAGCTTTGATGTCTAAATTGATAAGTTACGGTAATGTGTAGCAAGATCTAAAGGCCCGCATTTGGAATAAAGCCGTATTTCATCTGTCTGGTGTAGGAAAATGAGGGCTATGATTGCTTAGTACCTTTTTATTCAGTGAAATAGCATGGGGGGGCATCTTGGTACAGATGTGAGATTAAAGACAAATACTGTTGGTAACTGATGATGTATTTAAGATTCACTTTGAGTCAAATGAGCGCTCTTCTGTGTGAGCATGCTAATGCTTAAACAGCCAAGGACACATCAACGGAAAGAGTCCAGACGGCAATCCCTCTTGGTTCAGTGACAAACACACACATTTCAACACAGACGTGCTGTTTTTCTTCAGCCTCGTTGTTGACTTCCTCCGCTGTTTCCATCTGAGGATTGAAAACCTTGCTGCTTTTCTCTCCTTGGCACCTCTCACAAAGCTGTTACCAAAGCAGCTGCACAGAAAAAGAAGGGGACAATGTGTTGTACAGAGAGTATTTATTTGCAATCAGACCTATAAGCCTGTCCAGCTGTATAGAGAGGAGGCGGGAGACATGAGTTTCAGTCCCTCATTTCTCAGCTTGAAACCATGACCCTACAAAGAATACACATACAGTTTACCCCTCCTACACATTCGAGTTCTCTTCATCTGTCACACACACGCATAGAATAACACAGAGACATGATTGGAAAGTGCTTTCTGGAGCATGACTGAGTTTGGTTTGCCAAATGGAAGCCTGAATGGCTCATGGAGGCTAATTGACTGTTCTGTCAGTGTTTCATTTCATCTGGAAGCATATTATCTGCCCTCCAAGCCTGAAGCAAATTCTCTCACGTTGGCCATTATTCGTTTTAGTGTTCAGATGCACATACAAAAAAACATATTTAGAGCTATAAATGTTAGCTGTAGTTTTTCATTTACAGCAAGATTGCTCTATAAAGCACTGAGCTGAGAACCAACACAATCCTTTTGTATGTGATGGGGGAGAAGGCTGGGCTGAAACACACAAGCACATCCGTTCAGGTCAAATTTGCGCAAATGATGCAAGGCCAAAATTCCATTTGTGTCCGCACACACGATTAAAAGGGATAAATGATCTAAACAGAATAGACATTTTGGTCCACAGGATACAAAATCTACCTGCCAGCACTTCTAAAGCTCCCAAATTAACATGCTACATCTGGTTTATTCAGAGGTGCTGGTAGGCATATTTCTTGAGCTTTGGACACAGCGAGTCTTTATGCTAAGCTAAGCTAACTGCCTCTTGGCTGTAGCTGCAGGATCGTCCATTTCAACAAAACAAATGTTGTATCTTACCCCTAGTGCCACTATGTCAATAGCTTTAATAAGGACTACTTTCTGCCAAACAAATAGTCCTTGTGAATAATGGTTCACTAGTATAGAATATACACAGTAACAGGGACAATGTTATTTGGAAAGTTGAACTTTGTAAATGTTTTTTAACCATGCTTTAAGCACCACAAACCAAAAAAAAGCACCAAAAATTCTATTCACTTCCATAGTTTTGAGGCAGAGGCATTACTTTCAGAGACAGATATCTCAAAATCTGGGCAAATAAAACCAAAACTATCTGCATGAATAGATACCATTAGTGAGAAAATGCTTCTCTGTAATTTGGGTGAACCAACCCCTTGACAAAATGGGGCAGTAAGAGAGTCGATGTTTTAATTACATAATCCAAAACATCCATTACTTCATGAGTCATGTCCCCTAATCCAGATGTTGTTTCCTAAGTCACATTTCCTGTTTTCTCTCATCTCTCATCCTGCTGCCAAACAGCTTTGTTGCTTAGCCTCACACACGGAGACAAACACATTTCTACAAGTATTTATGTGTCACAAATTACCTGTCTTCTCCTCTCTGGTCAGAGCCGACAGTGTGCAGTGGGAAACAATGGTGTTTTTTTTCTCCTTTTCACAAGGTCAACAGCTGCTGGCCATAGAGCATCATTCTCAGACACATTGACAGCAGCTCAAAGCAGAGCCGCTGATGAATGACACTTCCCATAGGGAGGCAGGGAAAGCGAATACTGACAGTGGCTCTGCATAGCAATTTCTTACAGTTAACTCCCTGAGATGCATTAAAAGGTGCTTTAAACTTGAAAGTGTAGAGTGAATAACAGGGATTTGGAGTATAAAATAACTCTCCCTTGCTGTGATTACTGTCTCTTTGTATGACCACATTGTGGTTTGTGAGAAGTTAATGTAAACGTGTAACCTTGGTAACATGATTTCGACATGTCTTACAACAAGTCATCTGATGTTGTGTTAAACTAAAGCACAGACTGTGATCCAGTAGGACTGAAAGTGAAATTAATTGCTTGGTCTGTCCAGTAAAATGGCCGACATGTTTGTCCCCTAGTAGATTTGAGTCCATTTTGGATTGGCTGCCAAGTAAAGCAATGTTTGCGATTTTGAGGTCATATTTCACCCTTCCTTTCACTTTGTATCCTGACTAAATATCCGGTCCATCAGTTCACATCATTAGTTGGCAGCTGTCTAGCCAGTGGTCTTACTGAACCTCAGTTCCCACACAGCGTTGAACATACCTAAGTAAAAAATGTGGGGGGGTGAAGGTAAATAACCGTCTTTCATATTCAAACTGTGACTCACTAAGAAATTTTCAGAGACATTACAGATGCTTTCACAATATTTCCTTTCAAGCAACTTCTTTCACTGATATGCTAGCGGATAGGAAAGTGGTCCAGAAATGAAACTTTAATTTACACAATTTTCACAGCAGTCCATGTTTCCAATCATAGCGGGAGACAAGTCCTTTGTGGCCTGGAGCCTGAGGCTTGAAGACATTAGACTTTATTCTCGTCTCTCTCGCTCCCACTCACTCTTTCCATCCTGTAATACACCTTGAGACAGGGTGCCTATTCATCTACAACTTGCCCCATCAGGAGATTCATTCTTTATGTTGTGCTGTGTTTTAAGGACCATATAAGTTCCCACTGAGGTATATTAACCCCCTTACAGATAACGTAAAACATACAGTACAATTTAGAGAAAATTAATTCAAAGCATTATGTTTCTTTTGTTGTTTTTCAGTTATTTTCCCTGTTGATCATGAGTGGTTTCCCTGAATCGTAATAGACAATTTCATCTACTTGTGTTCAGTCAACAGAAGTCTGGAAGCTGAAAGCTGGATTGACAGTGTTGATAGCTGCTGTATATTCCACTGAGGAGTAATTACTGTAATTCTAAAATGCTTACTGAAGTGTTTAGATCAATGCACAACTGTATAAACAGCTGCTGTACGTATACATGTAGAAAGCACGAGGAAAGACATTACATCTCCACTGGGCCGGGAGACATATTCACATGCAACATTTCTTCAAGACATTACAAGAAACAAACCACCAATTTTTCATTTGTTATGTACAGAGGTTTGACAACACAGGTTTCCTCTCTCTTTTATTTACACAAAAGCACACACACACACTTTGGCAGGAGCAGTGCAGGCATAAGTGGAAAATGTCCTCTTTAGGTAGGGGTAGTGGGGTGGGGGGGGGGTCAGTTTTTAAAGGGGAGGCCCCTCGAGATGTCTGACATGTTTCAGTAGGACCGCAGGCCACTGGCTGGCGCATAGCACAGGCTTGTGGTGGGCTGTTTGTCTGCGTGAAGCTGGCATGGCCTCCCGTTCCCCTGCATCTGTTCCCCATTAGCAGAGCCGAGAGTATAAAGCAGGGAGCTGACAGGGGCTGGGAACACTTGAGTTCCTGACTGGATCATGGGGTTTACTATCTGGCTGTGCGTGCTCTGCCTGCAGGCGAGCCTGCTGTCACACGCCTTTGACTGCTCAGGAGCAACACAGGGAGAGCTGTGTGTCAGCGGACAGACCGCAGACGGACAGGTAAGAGACGCACTTCTAATGGATGTGATAGTTAGGGAAGGACAGTGGTAACCAAGGTGTTCATTAAGTATCCGTCATCATCTGTGCTGTTGTGACACTACAAGGTTAAGTGCAGCCTGTTTGAGTCTATTTAAATGTTGTTTGCTGGACGGAACTACATAATAACTAACCCTTCTCTCAAATGTAAGTGTAAAGAATCTGAATTATCAGCATTTTCCACAGCTGGCAGTGAAAAGAGGAGTTACATCTCTAATGTGTTAAGGCAGTTTGGTTTCAACTTTAAATGAATAGTAGTTTTAGCTTCTTTGTACAAGCCAAAGGGTACAATCTCAGTGGACTCAAAGCTTCAAAATCTGCCTCTTTCAGTTTAGGTTGAAATGACCTGTAGCATATTGATTTAGCTGGTTTTTGCTCGGACACAGTGTGGTCAGTGTTTATACTGTAGCTCAGGTCAGAGGAAGACAGTAACTCTGCTGGAATGTAAGTTCACTCTGACTCCTGCGAAAGAAGCTGCAGTGACGATAATAGTGGTCAAGTGAGTTTCAGGGTGGCAGGAGACGTGTACAGTCTAACCCTGACCTATGGGGACATATGATTTTGTTTTCTAACAGAAACAATGTAATGGTTTTTACAGCCATCATGCCACCACACCAAAAATATACCCCTCCGTGGAACAAAATCTTTCTGCTCCCTTTTTGGCTTTTCATGTGGCTAGCAGCTGTTAGACTTTAAACTTGTGGTTAGCATTTTTCTGTGGACAGTCCTCATGTTCTGTCCAAAGTAATCACCCTCATCTGGACAACGGATTCGACAGCTGCAGGAAAAAGGAGGATTTTCACCCACACATGGAAGAGTTTTCATTGGGGAATTTTGTTCCATCTGAGGGAGTTAGTGCCACATATGTGCTTTTCTGCAGCAGTTATTTGTATTTTAATTACAGCATGCGCAATTTTAAGCTTCAAATGTGGTGAGAACTAACTAATACCCGATGCAGCATCTTTTCAGAGGCTACATTTGGTTTAGTTTACTTGTTTTGCCTTTTCCCACCAAGATCCAGATGGACTGTGGCAGGTTTTGATGGAGGCTGAATTTTGCTTAATATCTTATACACAAACACACTTACATGCACATACACACACATACAAAACATACAGCTCGATTCTAAGAGGTCGCAAAGATCCAGAAAATCACAGCTCTAGCTTTCACCTAGAAATGCCACCTCGTGTGGTGACCTGGGTACTCAAGAATGATTTGTTTTGTCAGGTTACAACTTTATTTGAGACATTTTGTTAGACAGGACAATATGAGCTGGTTTGTCTGGGTCAAACTATTTTCACTCAGTGAAACTATTTACAAAATGGTCACATATTCATAAATAGTCATACACAAGTGACCCTCTCAAAGTATGCACTGACAGTATCTAGTGCTTGAATAGTACAATGTATGAAAACAATGTATTGGATTGTGCTGCAGTGTAAGAATATTAATTTCATTGTATTAATGTAAATCCACGTTTGAACTGAAAAAGATAAAAACAGCATCAGTGTTTACTCTTGATCCTCTTCCTCTTCTCAGTATGATGATCAGAAGCAGCAGAGGGTGCTACCCTTAACTGAAGTACAGGTATGTGCCACCACGTACTCCTATCCTACTCAAGGTTATTGCTTCAAACTGAATCCTTTAGGTCCTCTGAGGGAATCTGGTTCGTGGTCATAGGAACGGCACAGCAGGTATAAGATGAGGGAAAAGACATCATGGTACTTGAAAGCTGAGGCAGAAACAAACAACAGAGGGAAATAATGTTGTGTGGAAAGGGAAGGTTGGTTGTGAAGGGCTGTTGAGTTAATTCTTTCTTATATAATTCAAAACACAGTTATGTTAATCCATGCAAACTGACTAATTAAACAACTATATCACAGATACAAATGGGGATATGATGTCATTGTGACAAAGCTATCTGGCAGTGTTAGAAACAACAACAAATAGTCCCTTACATGCAGTAGCAATGTGTGCAACTCTGCAATAACACACATATTCCATATGCTTCAACTCTAAACTGTACAGCTGCTGTGCCGCAGCAAATGATCAGATATTCCACAAAGCTCATGCCACAATGAATGTTAAAATAATCATCAAAATGTAGGTCAACAGCAATCACTGTAAGCAGTTTGAATGGCATCATAAATGATTGCGAGGCAGATATATTCTAGCTACAGAATGGAAAATGAGAAAGAGTAGGAAGCTGAAAACAGCCTTTTTATTCCCACACTTATAACTTGGGGGAAGGGCAGCATTGATGGAGTCGAGGCCCTGAGGTACCGTTATAAATGTACCACAAAGTCTTAATTGGCAAAGTGAAACCTGTTGTTTCTCAAAGTGACAGTCCATTTATTAGGAGAAGAGTGGATCAATAGCATTGCTTCGTTTATGGGCAGATGAGAAAGGCAGGAAATGGCCAGCCCACTGACAAAAATGATTTAGCAGTTTCCTCTCCTTAATGTTGGAGTTTGACTGCCAATAAAAAAAAAGTAGACTGAATGTGAAAAGGACAGTACAGAGCAGGATGGGACAGGATGTGAAAGAGCAGGACATCAACAGAGCAGCACGATAACCTCCACTCAGTATCCAACTCACAAAAGACTTGATGCACTTTGCCACACAGAGAGACGTGCAGGAGATGTTGTTTCCCTCTGTGGTCGTGGATGTGGTTGTGACTGTGTCACCCTTGTAGGTTTTGTTCAGACGTAAGAGACAGTCGGAGCGGAGGAGTCCCACCCACCTGAGCCACTCCAGCCTGCCTGGGGCCGTCTCTGTCAAAGGCTTCCCTAATACTCTCATCCAGGTAAACTGCTCGCGTTAGTCACACAGGAGTCAGAGTGAGCAGAAGCCAAATGCGGGGGAGACGGGGACGGGTGTACAGCGGTGTCTGCTACTGCCAGAGGTCCACAGAAGTTTTAGTCATACTGTATCATCTCTGTGTGTGGAAACACAGAGATGATCCACAGAAACCACATTATTTGCTCACTAACTTGATAAAAGTATAATTTATCATGTAATGTTTAGAAAAATGGGCTGGCATGTTTTCCTATTTTAATTTAGTGAATTCATAGAGAGCACAAATGCATGTACAGTGTGTATCAATGTATATACTAATCCCCGTGTCTATGGTTTCTTAGGCTGATAGGTCCAGGCGACACTTGGTTCAAGCAGCGAAAAAGAAAAAGAACAAGAATAAATCCCGCCTCGGCTCCTTCTCCCTCCTTAGCAACAACAAGAAATCCACCCCCCTACAGGTGAGTCTCCATGGCAACCCCCGAGCAGAGGAACAGCTGGGGCAAAGAGGCCGGATCTGCAGGCAGAGTTAAAAGGGCACCTTACTCGGGTTTATTGGATCAGTTCGGTCTTCTCACCAATATAATGTGTTCATTGAAATGGCTTTTTGATATCAGGCAATAATGTCAGTTGTTGAAACAACACTCTTCTTTGCTTCCAGGTGACAAGAGCAAAGAGACAGGTGAAGATCGACCCAC
>JAVQJD010037195.1:17500-19753 GCA_036023655.1 Nannoperca australis
GACAGTCACAAACAAGTTATACGTTAGCAGTGGGTAACTAGTTTGTCTATAAGGAACACAGGATCAACTCTGAGTCAGGAACTACCCAATATTTTGCAGAACATCCAGTGTTAAAAAACGTTGTACTTGTCTTTTATTCTCATCACAGTTAATTATATTGTTTTATGGGTCTTTTTGCAGCTTTGGCCGTCATTTATTTTGGTAATACATTGGAGTTAATTGCTGAAAATGGCGACATACGAAAATAGCGAAATACAAATCTGATGGGGCAAGAAACACAAACAGTCAGATGACCATGCAGGTTTTAAACAAACCCCTAGCCAAACTTTGCCTCCTTCCAGACTTCTAAACCACTGGCCACATGTCTGATTTGAGGGATTATTTCCTACATTTTGCACGTGCACACTTTTGGTTTTACCTCCAAACAAGTGGTTCAAACACAGCTTGTGTTTTTTCAGCCCAGCAGACAACATTATAGCAATGTTGCTGTGTTCCAAGATCACAACAATTACTTTGGTTTATTATCAGAACTGATCGAACCCATGGCCAATATAACAAAAACTCAGCCCAAGTTGTAATAAACCTGAATTATCTATGTCAACAGGCTGTAAAGGTTAAAAAGAAAAGTTTTATAGCAACTGCATACTTTTTGTAAAGTGTAACTTTCTTTATGATTGACAGTCAAGACCAGGTGTTCTCTGCTCAGTATTCCTGAAATGGTTTTCCTCTGTGCCCTCCGACCTCAGACTATGACCACGCTTTCAAAAGAATTTGGCTCCTTCTCTTCATCTCCTGCCACTTCCCATCAGATCAGATACATGGCGTCAGCTGTCTTCCCTCACCTCGTGTCACTCCTCTCTAGCCTGACATCACCTCGCCCAAACAGCCTCCCTAACTCTGCCTGTCAAAACTTCCTCTAACTGCTGTCAAAGCAGCCTGGCCCTGTCACATCACTCTGGCCCTAATGAACAAAAGGCAGAGAGAGACAAACAGAGATGTATGTGTGATGTGTGTAAGTCAGCTCAATATATCACTGACACACTGACCTTTCAACATGTATGGCAGCAGCAGGGTTATTTATGGGTCAATGCAGAATTCATTGGCTTGGCCTGGCTCTGTCAGCTTCTTGTTATAAACAAAGCCTTCGTCTGCACATCCAGATGCAGTCTGCCACCTGCAATCCCTTCATTTTGTCACTAAAAACAAAATGTCTACAAAAAGCCTCTGAACGTGCTGAAATCTAGATCAAACGTTGTAGTCACAGTTTCTAATAGCATCTTTTGCGTTAATACCATGACTGTATGCTTAATCTGAAGATAGAACCAGGAGACTGGAGAAAGCTAAAGTCTCTGCTGGCCATGATAAGACTTCAGGAAGTGATATAACCCTTCATAAAACTACTGATGTTTTTATACAGATTAAACAAATTTGACACATAAATATCAATTTTTGAACTTTAAATTAAAATGTTGCTACCTTTGGACAGAGTCAGGCTAGCTGTTTCCACCTGTTTCCAGTCTTCATGCTAAGCTAACAGTCTCCTGTTAGCTTCATATTCACCTTACAAACATGGGCAGTTGTCCGCTGGCCATGAGTGGAAAATGATCCCTCATAAAATGTCAGGAATTGAGAAATGTGTTGGTTTAAGCCTGACCACCATTTTTGAGTTCAACTAACGTATTTAAAAGGGTTTCTAAAGAATGTCTTTCACCAAGAGAAGCAAAGATATCAAAATCTTTACCAAAATTGGTTTTCCAAGGGTATTCACATGCCAAAAGCAACAAGCTGGACGCTGGTCTTGATTGCCCATGCTGCAGAAGTCCCCACATCCTTCACTGTTAGTAACTCACAGGCAATAAATGCCTTTCGGTTTAGAGCGAATAATGCCGGAGAAATCTGAAAACTGACGTAAAAGCCAAGCACTGAGATGAGCATTTCCTTATAGAAAAATGTAGGATTGTGTCAATTCCGTCTGTGTGCAATTCATCTGTGTAGCTCTCCTTGAAGATGATGGATGCCTGCTGAGTCACTGCTATGGGCCAATCTCTGCCCTGCTCACTACATTAAAGCAGAAAATATTGCTGAGTTTGACCTGCTCCCCACTGTATAGGTCCACGTGAAGCTGATTTATTAAGTAGAGAATACTCTCAGACAGAATTAATCAATTTCATAGATATAGATTAGAATAGGATAGGAGAGAGAATTGATGAGGAACTGAGAAACTAGCATTTCTTAAAAATATGTCTTTTGGAA
>JAVQJD010037205.1:0-12500 GCA_036023655.1 Nannoperca australis
AATCAATAAATTAACCAATCAATAGTCATCTGGTGAGCGCCTAAGGCCACCGTATAAAATCTTCCAGAAACACTCGAATAAATTACTTTTCGCCTCAGCCACAAACGCCCCCCCCCCCCCCACACACACACACACACTTTCATTGACACAGTTATATATTTAGACTTTAGGCTTACATGTTGAAGTCAATGCCTCCCCCTCTCCCACATGCCCAAACTCGCAGGCGTCAGATTGCAGTGCCATGTGAAAAAAGAAAAATGAGTAAATTGTGTCTTTTCTCTCATTCCTCATCCCTCATCTCCTTTCCTCCTCTCTCTCTCCCCCCTAATGGAAAGCGGCATTTCCCTGGCTGTCGTAAGCAGCTACAGCCAGCTACAGCCAGCTACAGCCAGCTACAATATAACACAGTTAATAGATAGGCCTGGCAGTTTATGGAGCCCATGCATTTTTAAATGTGAGTTTTATGACTCCTGGAGAGTAGGCAAGGGAAGAGAGGCATGGATATGCTTGATATTTGTTGCCTGAGTTTGTGTGCCAGGATGAGAGAAAGAATATGGAGGGCAGAAGCAGTGAATAGGATGAGTATTACAATTTTGCTCTTGTTTGTGTTCCCTCTTTCTTTCTCTGGAAAGGTTTCCTTGTCACTGTTTTTTCCTTTTTTCTCAATTTTTTCTTGTTTTCCACCATCTTTCACTTGATTTCTTATAAATTCTCTCTCTCTCTTGCGTTCCTAGAGACGGAGCGCTTATACACACACTGTAAGGTCATTCTGATCATGAACCCTGTTACTAATCAGGATAAACATACTTAGAAGCTCAATCCAGCTGTTGTTTTCAGATTTGTACATTGTAATGCATGCTTCCAGATGTCAGATGGATTTATGTGTATACATTTACTGTATGTATAGTGTGTGTGGTGTGTGTGTGGGGCTAGTGTGTGTTCCTAATCTCGCAGCTTGAGTATTACTACAATGACCTTCGGGCATCGTCAGGCAAGCATGCTGACCACCACTTGGTAGTATTCATCTGTGTCGGCCCTGACCTACAAACCCCTGCCTCCTCTCCACTGTTTCATATGAACACAAACACATTGATACACACACACACACACACACACACACACACACACACACAGCCAGCAGACAGCGCTCCAAGTGATCTCACTGTGTCCCACATACTGCTCCTGTTGGCCTGCTTGTCTTGCTGATGGCACCAGTTGGGATCTATGGAAATGTGCATTTCCCCTCTAGGGGGAAGAATGACATGCAGCGTGAAGCATGGTTTGCTCCGGGGCAGTAAATGCAGACGGCACCACAAGGCAGCAGCGCTGATGCTATCATCTGACATGTGTCCACACCGGTGGAAAGCTGATGATCACACACTGCAGCACCCCGTTGACCTGGAACATTTCCTATTGATACGTGGGGAGAAACGACACTGACTGCTGAATTACTGCAGTCTGCTGATACTGGACTGCTTTATAAGTGACATGTTGTCACTCACATTCCCAATACATATACACGTACCAGTGAGCAGTGCCTAAGTTTGACCCTCAAAGTTTATAATGTTGATGATGCAGCGTTCATTGAAAGTGACCTGCAGATATGCTGCAAGCACTGCTCCATTGCAGGCATGTCCGGTGGATGGGTAGCTATTATTGTAAAACACAATGGCAGTGTGGCAGCGCACGCACTGATGCACAGTATCACAATCACACACACGCAGATGTAAATGTTAATTCAGACATCAATGCAATTCAATTAAACCTATATACATTGATTCAGGTTTGCTAACAACTTAATAAACCATTAGTTGTCTTTAGTTTTGAATTATAATGCACTACTTTTTTACGCCAGTTCTACTTTTACAGAATTCTAGTATTAAGACTGGGCTGTACCTTTTAAGAGGGCACACCCGCTCTGAGGAGCAGATCTTGTTTGATCCTCCAGCGGGCCGGTGGCGGCATAAACAGGAAAGGGGCCCTGTGCTTTAGTGCGTCATTAGCTCTCGTGTCATCGGATCGTCTGTGTTGAAATGTGCCAAAGTGTTTCGCATAACACTGTTAGCCTGATATCCTGGATAGGTACACGAAGGTGACACAGCCTTATATGCAAGCACAGACACCAAGGTATGCTGAAGTGGTGATTGCACACTCACTCACACACACACAAACACAAACACCCAGACACATGCACCCACGCACGCGCACACACACACACACACACACACGCACGCACACAAGCGCGCGCAGTTTATTAATGTGAGTTAGCTGGAGGAAAAGTGAAACATCCTCTTGAGCCAGCTGTGTTCTGTTCCCTTATGAGAATAGAGAGTGATGTAAATGTCTTGTGTGGAGGTGCATGCACCCTTCTATGTTTATGCATATGGAATATGACAGCTTAAGTGTTTTGACCGTAGCTATAATGTCTGGCTGTGTGTGTGCGTGTGTGTGTGGGTCAGCGGGTGGGGTGAGTTCAGTCTGTTGGAGTCCTGCTCAGAAATATGGACTTAATTTGTGCTGGGCCTCTCCCGCTAACTGGAACAGGGTTGGAGGTGGACTGAGAGAGCCACCCCACTCCCCCCCCCACCCACACACTCACAGACACACACAAAAACACACCCGCACACACACACACACACACTAATGCATCTGCTTATGCATGTGTTTGTACACTCTCAGCTTCTCTTGTACAAAAAAGTGTGTTGAATTGTTTGCAGCCAGTAGAGAAGTGGACTCTCTACGTTTTTCAAGGATTACTAATCAATATTCTATTTCCAAACGGCCTCCAGTGTTTGTTACTCTGAATGCTATCAAGCTACTTTTATCCATCTTTGAAATAAACATAATTCAGAGGAGACTGTCCTTCAGTTACATGCGTGAGTGCTGCTCTTATATCTTTTTATATATTACATTACAAAAACACAAAGACTGGCTCTAATTTCTGAATTTCTGCTGGCTTTCTTAGTCTTCAATCAATATAAATTGAATACATTTGAGGTTTATGACTGTTGGTTGGACAAAATGAGCAGTTTAGATTTGTGATAGACTTTCATAGACCAAATGATTAATCAAGAAAATAATCAGCAAATTAATGAATAATTTAAAAAAAGAAAAGAAAACTTTAGTTGCATTCTTGGTTAAAAGTTGGTTAAAGTACTACAATTCTGTAGTATTTGTAGATCCATGTTTATGTTTTTTAAGAATCTTAAGATATTGCCTCCTCCCCTTCAAGATATCAAAATACAAATACTTCTATGAGTTCAGTTTTTTCCCCGAACAAATCCAAGTTCAAAGGAACTTTATAGCCTGGGGTTTTGTCAAAGACGAAGTGTTAAAGGAGGTGGGTGAAAGAGCTGAGGACACAAGGGTTTGCCAGGACAGTACCAGAGGGTTGGTGAGGCAGGACTGAACGAGTGGAGGCAGCGTGTAACTGTTGGGAAAGAATAACAGGCCCTACAGACCCCAGACCGCAGGAGGCATGACTCCCTCACCGCCAGGGAACCTCAGGGCTTTCTGCTCCATGTTCTGTTTGCTCTCACTTTGCTCCTCATGTAGTCTCCCTGGATCCTCTGCGTGTGCTCCTCTTCTTCTCCTCCTGGATTTACTGTTGCTGTATTGGTTCCTTTGGAGTTGTTGACATCACCTCTCCCAGCACACTTCTCTCCCTGTATCTGTATTGCTCACTTCCTACGCCCCCCAGTCCAGAGCAGATTTAGCCTCAACTCCAATGGCCTGTTACCCCCCCCCCCTCCAAACCCTCTCACTTGGCTCCCTTCTCTTTTTTCTTCCCAGCACTCTCTCTCTCTAACCTCTCCACTCTCTTCATATTTCATATTAAGCAATCCTTTCCATGGAGCCAGCTGTGTAAACAATAGGGACCGGCCCTCCATGTTTTCTCAGAGCTGGAGAAAAATGCCGGAAAAACCTGGACACAAGGAGTTCGCCGCACGCCATCCTCACCGATGATCTATGGCCCTTTGTCTCCCCGGCCTCCTTTAGGCGCGAGTGGGACTTTCTGGGCAGAGTGTTGGTTTTTGTATATGTGTGAGGCCAAGTGTTAAGTGTACGGGGCAGTGTGTTTATGCGGGTGTGAGAGCTTTCTGTTACCATAGCCCCCTGCAAATATTGACCGAGTTGAATAGCTACAGTAAGTAGCTCAAAAGCAAACACCGTGTGTCATGCTCTGCCAGATATGCCTGCAGTTTTGTCACCAACTGCATTCTCGCCGGAAATAATTTGGCTTGCTTAATGCCTAATGCCTAATCCTCACAAGAACACCCCCCTACTTCCCCTGATTTATGGTTATTACATTTTAATATTGATAAAGAGAAAGTAATCTCAACCCTGCATCACATAGCTGACCCATATTTCGCTCATGCTGCTCTTCTATCTATAGGTCTATAATCTGTCTACCTATAGCAGCCTATTTTTACACAGATGTTCCCAGAAGCTGCTGGTGTTCCTGGGATTTAAATGTCTTCACCTGATACTGATTTATTTAAGGGGTGTGTTAGCGGGAGCCTTTAGTTGTAGGTTTTATTGACTTTGGTTGACACAGTTAGTGTGCGGCTGTTCATCTGTCAGGTTTTGGCCATGAACGCGTGTTTATGGGTATATATATGCATGCATGCATATATATACCCATAAGGTGTGCAGATGGTCCAGTTCTGCACGGACACCCAGAGTAGCGCTCATTATGTGTGAAGGAAGGCAGGCTACCATCTTACCCCTGACACACACACACACACACACACACACACACACACAGCTCATCCCTGGGTTTATTTTTTGCAGGTGCAGTGCTTGCTGGCATTTGAGATAATTAAAGGCTGACCTTTCTGAGGTGAGGCAGAAATGTCACCCAGCCTGCTTCTCTGACAAGTGGATTCACCCCACAGGGGGCCTTGGCAAAACGGCTGAGGTCTCTCACCGCCCTGGGTGTGCACTTAGCACCCTTTAGCCTTCTTGCGCCACACTTTCTGCCTGTCATTGAGAAGTAGCTCCAACCTCATGCTCTCTCACCCACAATGCCTCAGCTCGCTATGATTCTGACCGTTTCGAAGCTACACCGGTGGAAGGAGCACTGAGGCAGAAGTGTATGGTCTGTTAGTTGGGAGGAGCTTGAATTTCTTTTAAATTTGATCAGTTAGGGATTCAGAAATAATTCAACATGCAGTGTAATCTCTGCTGCATAATACTGCTGTAGAGGTAAAGTGAACTGAAGCAGTTATTGTAGTTAAATACCAGTTACTTAATACTTTCAGTAACATGGTATTCCAAAATATGGAAGTTCATCTATCAGCTGAGGTTTTGTGTTAGTGACGTGTGACTGTCTGCCTCCATCCCCCCCACACACACCCGCAGATTTGGTCTACTATTTATGCAAATTCCCACCTTATTTAGTAATGTACAGTAAATGCAGTGTACTGTAAGACGCTCCCTCAGGGCAATAAGATGACATGCAAATGTGAATCAGGACATGACTTGGACACACATTAATAACCACACACACACACACACACACACACACACACACACACATACGCGCGCAGGCTGCATGCGTGACCGCACACAACACGCAGAAGCTCAGGCACTTGTTGATATATACACACACGCGCGCTCTTAAATGCATGCACATTCACTCTCGCAATGTCACATCTCACTTCTGACGTATACATCCACCCACACCGCTGTCCTCATAAAAATTTCAGTGCATCGTGCTTGAGCGACTTCCATTATGTGTAGCACTGCAAAGCCATACAGGCTGCAGGTTGAGCCCACTCTGCGCTGTTGAAGACAGACATCCACTCTGAGCTAGCAGCCTGTGGAGAGGCTTTTGTAGAAATCCATGTGGGTTTTATGTTTAGGCCATTATAGAGGCATTCTAAGTAGTCTGTCCCTCAACTTTAAGTGGCGAAATGCTATATTATCATGATGGAAATGCCAACGACAATTACAAGTGTAAGTATATATGAAGCGGCGTGTCTGTCATATTAAATGACATGCCTATAGAACAGCAGCAATATTCATAAAGTAGCAGGTATCATGTAACAACGTGATAGCAATTCACTTGATACTGCGTTTATTGCTCTTCGATAGCTGTTACCTCAGGCTGAACTACATATCACTGAGGAATGCCATAATGATCAGTTCACTGTACTGCGCAGGTTTACACTTAAGACTTAACAGTGTAATGAAGTTACATACCGGTACTATTTTCTTGAGAAGAACATTGGCTGTATCGACTGAGATGTTAAGCTGCTCTTTTTGGCGGCTAAAAGACACATCCTCTGTCCTCTAATCATGCTGTGCGTAGCATTAACGTAGCCAGGTGGCTAATTCCACTGAACTCCATAGCATCAGCATTGACCATCAGCTGCTCCTGACACAGAGATGAAGGAGAGATATAGATAATAGATGTGATGTTGAGGAGAGATATAGGTGTGTGTGTGTGTGTGTGTGTGTGTGTGCATGCATGTGTTCATACTTGTGTGTGTTATCGTCTCAAGAATCACCCTGTGCTTTTTTTCCCCCTTCATAAACCATCGACAACAACCGCTGTCTGTTTTACTTTCTGTCAGTGACCTCTTTGACCTTTGGACGTGTACGCACCTGTGCATGTGTGTGTTGAACTGTGTGTACATTCAAACGTGCATCTCTTTATGTACACACCAGAGTGTCTCTGTATGTCATGTGTTGCCTTTGCTATCCCCTGTGGCTCTGTTTGCTGTGTTCACCCTGTCCACCCTGACCTCAAGCTGCCATTTGCTTTTTCCGATTATTAATTCAGCGTCTGCTGTCACAACCGATTACGGTCCGTCATGCCCCACGACCCCTGACCCTTCCTTCTCGCTGCCTGTTACATGCCAAACAGGGAGTTAAAACCGAGTGACCCATATTGTTATTTTTCCTCCTACTGTAAGTGATAACATACATTCCCTCAGGAGCTGCCCTTCATGCAGCATTTTGCCTGTGCGCTCTTGACTGTGTTGAAATAAATTTGGCAGATTTGTGCTAACCTTATAACGATGGAAGCGACAGATACGTCTGTACAAATGGAGGCTGCAGAGGAATTGCTAGAAATTCTTTGTACATTAATGGCTCGATTCCAGGCCCCAAGGTCCCTACCCACTTCTATAGGCTGCACTATTGCATCACCACTTAATCTTAGACTACGCTATCAATTCCTGTTTTAGACTACAGTAATCTGTTTCAGTTATATAGCTGCAATTGCGGTAAGCGTGTGTGTGTGTGTGTGAGTTTTTATGTGTACGTGTAACACTTGCATACAGAGAGCTCACATTCCTGTTTGTTATGCGTTTTTTTCTTCTATAAAAAATCATTTTCAGTGTTATTTACGCATGTTCATGTGAGACAAGTCTTATCGGCCTCAACAGTACTTGAGCACACGTACCAGGAACCGTGCAGCATTATGCGCACAAGTGCTCCCCTTTTCTCTTCTCCATACCAACGACCTTGTGTGTCAGCCATATCATATAGAACACATACATCATATGGCGGGAGACAATCTCAGGCTGCTGAGATTCGAGAGCACCCTGGCAGAGGAATAGAGGGGAGAGTAGTGTGTGCCCATGCATGCATTTCTGTGTGTGTGATGGAGAGTGAGAGAAAAGAGATGTGTGAATGAGGAGACGAGGAGTAATAGACAATTACGGACGTCTGCTCTTGTTTTTATACGTGCATATACTTATGCATCACAGTAGATCAGAAGTTTCGTAAATACTCAGACCTGCTCGTCCGGCACCAGCAACCATGCCACGTTCAAAGTCACTTAAATCACCTTTCTTCCCCATTCTGATGCTCAGTTTGAACTTCAGCAGATCGTCTTGACCATATCTACATGCCTAAATGTAGAGTGAAGTGGCTGCCATGTGATTGGCTGATTAGAAATTTGATTTAACAAGCAGGTAAACAGGTGTGCCTAATAAAGTATATATACACATATAACCACGTATATGTGCACAGCCTTTACCTCATGTACGATAAGAGTACATAGCTGTTGGTGAGAATTGGGATTGGTTTGTGTACATCGACAGGAAGGAGGCTGTGAAGTGCATGTCAGCATACCCAGCGTTGGTGTTGCGTGTGCAGTTTTCACAGCAGATTATCAGTTGTGCCTTGATTTCTCATATAGTGGCGTGTGTTTTGATCTTTGTGCCGCTGATTGTGTTTACTGTTTTGTCCTTGTTTGAGAGATTATGCAGGTGTTCAGTTACGTCCTGCTTCTGTCCACATTTTGTTGTGGCTTTAGAGTGTGTGTGTGTGTGTGTGCGTGTGCAAAAAGAGCTACTGATTGTGTAATGTGATTGAAATGCTTCAGCTGCACCAGTTAGACATTGTTTATGCATCACTATATTATATATATATATATATATATATATATATATATTATATTTACACTTATATTAGGATTTTGTTGTGTGATTCATCAATATTTACACGTTTTAAGTAAAGAAAAGAATTAATGGGACCACTGATACATACATTTTTTTTTAAAATCATTTGCGATTAATAGGACAAAAAAAACTAAATTTATGATGGAAACATTTCACTTGGATTGTGATTTTTGGCATTTTTGCGTTTTACACGTTCGCTCTAGCATAACAGGAAGAAATTGTTCAGTGACGTAGGTGATAGTAGATGGCTCATGTCATCAGCTTTCACACTTGAATGGGATGCTTTGTAATTTGACTACCTGATCTTGATGCCTGATTTTAAGGGATGGGATGTACTCTAGTGTCGGCAGCAGTCCAGTGACCTTTACGTGAAAGGCAAATGTTTCTAAACAACCCTGATATTCTGCCTTACGGATTAACGATGTTCTAATTTCAAATCAAAAGTCATGTAAGTAGAAACTTTGACTGCCTCTAGGTCTATTCCTATCCATTGCAAAATATAAGAAAAGTTGGTTGTGCTGCAACCACTTACTTTGAAATAAACACCAGTCTCTGTGTATTTACTGTACCATCAGTAAAAGGAATTAGGCGTGGGTGCACCACAACAAAGATGCTGCTGGTGTACGTGCATGGTAATGTTTGATGTCCCTCATCATTTAGAACGGACTCTTACGGTGCCCCCATCATTACAGTGTCTACACTGCGATGATTATGGTAAAGGAAGTGGCCCATTTTCAGCCTGTGGGTTCTCCTAGTTGTAGTTCCTCATTGAAAGCCCCACTTCAGCATCTGTGGCCTCTAGGTGTTGCATTAAAATATAAATGGCATATCACTATATATGTGTGTGGGTATATATATATATATTTATCACCTCAGTGTGCTTTTTTGACAATGCTGATGCATTTTACATGATCACACCAGTGTGTAGTGTAGAGTGTATCAAGGCCGCATTTCATTATGTTGTGTAGTTGTGTAGTGCTCTGTATTATGGAACCAGAAACATTATCCTACTGGCCATTGTTAGTATGTTACTATAACTCTTTTGGTTTAATAGGCGGCTACTCAGAGGAGAGAGGGGCTTTAAAGCAAATAAAACTATAACCAACTCCCCAGGGCTTTAAAATATGCTGTTAAAGCTTTCGGCCTAATACGAGCTCACCCTCCAGCTCACAACCCCTGACCACCGCACACACCAGCTCATCGCAACATGGTGACTAGAGAGCACTTTGGCAACGATCAATAAAAATAAGGCGGCGTAATAGAAGTCCAAGCCCATAAAATCAGCTCTCCATCTGATTAAGAGACATATCAAGGCTATACATTACCACAACCACACAGACAAACATTCTTACTGTAGTTTGGTAACTGATTCTTATAAATATTACTCATTATTTCTACATGTAGATCTATAGTGACACACAGGCACAGGTCTAGCACGGAGCCCCTATGCAATCACTGAGAACAGCTTTCTGACAGCAGCACCAATTAAACTTATACTGATTGAAGATGGTTGCGGTGGAGCATTATCTGTTGATAAAGTGGCGTCCGTCCCTCCAGTAGAGTTCAGAGACATTGAAGCTGTTCTGTCGGCATGGGGGTGAAACGTTTTTTTTCCTTTCATTTGTCAGCCGTCTGTACCTGCTGCCACCAGTGCGCCCCTCTCACCTGTCATATGCCGATGCTTTATGCACGCCATTCGAGTGGGAACAGGCACGCAAACATGTCTGACTTGACCCCTCTCTCTTTACAGGAGTTCATCCGTGATGGCCCGGTGTGATTCATGCTAGAGTGCCACATTCCTGAACATCACTGTTCATGCAAAGACACATTCCTATTGCTTTTTCAGCGCAGTCTGTGTGTGTGTGTGTGTGTGTGTGTGTTTTTTTTACTTTTACTGCTGTGCATTACATCCACTGGCTCATAAAAGGGTCATTACAGTAAAAATAAGTTGTGCTCATGTTATGACAAGCTGTTTTGAAGAAAGAGATTCTCTCCTACTCTTGTATTTGTTGTGGTGCTAGTGTACCGTTTTATGATAATTGTGTTCTCTGGGTGTATAGCTGACAGTGCCCTTGTGTGTGCTCATGCTTTCTGTGGTGGTTACAGGTCTGTTTGTACTTGTCTTGCTCTTAATTTGAAAGTAAACTGCAGCAGAAATCTCTGGTGGTCCCACACCGGCGCCTTGGGTCTCACCTCTGGCTTCTGCAACTGGTGTAATTAGCAAAGTTTTCTTTTGTGTTGCTCTCTTCATTTATGTTTTGGCTCGTCTCCCACAGTATTTGTAGTCTGTCACTGTTAATGAGCGTGCGTTTGAGCACACAAAGCTGCGAGGAGACATCACACACCCACTGCTCTCTTCGCAGTTTTAACACTCCATTAGATAATTAAGGCGGAGGGGGTGTTTTTGTAACATTTCAGATGAGACATTACCATTAATTAGTGTCAAAAGAAAAGAACTGTTTTGCTCAAGCACTGTAGTACAAAGGGAAACGTTCTCTTTACCTTGTCATTGAAGCACTAAATGATCTCTCCCTCCCTCCCTCTCTCTTTCTCTCTCTCTCAGTTTTTTTTCATAGGCAGAGGCTGTTCTACTGCAAAGAGGAGGCCCATCCAAGGAGAAGAGCTTTTGTCTTGGCATCATGTGATCTGCGCATTCCGTAGGAGCGCTCTGCAGTGGAAGAGTGAATCTACGCTCCCTTGGAAGCATCACAATCACTAGCACCCCTATCACCACTATCACCACCGCTGACTGCAGTCGTCAGAAGTCACCTGTTCTTGACTCAACTTGCCTTCTGTCTCTTTCGCCCCGTTCATCTCGAAGATAAGGAATGGCTGTGCTAGTTTCCAGCCTCCCCAACGCCTCTCGCAAATAAGGCCTTTCAGCTTGTTTCACAATACCAGAGAAAAGAAGGATAAAACGCTCTACAGTCCTCTTTTATACTTCTACTCCGTGTCTCTTTTTAATCTTTGTTTCCTTAGTAACTCAACCCTCAACACACACATTCACTGAACCAACAGGATTTTTTGTCTCGGTGACATCTACAGCAGCCATTTGAAGGGCACCAGGACTCAAGTTTCCAAACCATAAGGAGATTTTTTTTTTTTTTTTTTTTTAAACTTCACCCGGCAGTCATTTGGAATATATTCTCATGCAGTGTCCCTATGGGGGATTAGAGAAGTGCAGGAAACCACACTGACTACTCTTTAGCTCCGTTAGATCTTGTTAAGGTGGTTTTTCAGTGAGCTCTGTTTGTGACTGGAGGTGGACTGAGCCATCATGGCTGGGAAGGGCAACCCGCTGCCGGGCCCCCACCTCAACGGCTTCCCCATGCCCACCTACTCCTATTTCTTCCCCCACATGCTGGGGAGCCTATCGCCTCCAGCTCTGCCAGGACTTCCCATCAGTGGGTACAGCACTCCCTCACCAGCCAGTAAGTCAACTTTAAATTAAATCCTTTTTGTTTACTCTGTGCTGGTTCGTGATTCAGACGTGGAACTGTGCCATGCTCTGGCTATTGTGCAGGATGGTTGTTGAGTGACAGGAGGTAGGGGGAGAGGAGGGTTTACTTTCCTTTGCCTGTATCCTGGTTTACCTGTGCGGCTGTGGCGCACTGTTTCCTGTATAGCTCCCCTGGTGTGTGTGTGTGTGTGTGTGTGTACATGTGCTTGTGCCTCTGAGTCTGCTGGTAAAAGGACTCTTTCATCCTGTTAAGATCATTCTAGTTTGAAAGATGTGTGTGTTGGTAAACAGAGAGTGGCAGCCAGAAACACACACATACACACACACACACACACTCCTGCACACCCACGTCGCCTCCAGCGCTGTCCTTCATTTACAAGCCCACACACATCAGCACAAACGCGCACACACACACACACGGAAATGTCAGCGTAGATCACAAGGAAGTGATGCAGGACAGCCAGAAAGGAGGATTGTTTATTTGGGGGAAACAAATTTGGCAAGTGTTCCTAAAATAAATCTCACAAAAGCTATCATCGTAGCCAACCTTCATGCTACAACTCCTTTATACAATCCATCAAAAGCTTCAGATCTGATTTGCAAAGTTTAAGTCAAACTAGGTG
>JAVQJD010037205.1:17500-28169 GCA_036023655.1 Nannoperca australis
TTATTTTCCATTTGCTTTGAGGGGACCTGGGGCCAAATCCCTGCCCAGAATTCTTGATCCTAGCCACAAGATTTATCCCCGAGTGGCTTGGCAAGTGTGGTCCACTCCCCTAGCCCCCCCCCCCCACCACCACACTTTCTCTCTGTCTTGTTCTTTTCCTCTCTCTCTTTCTTCCTGTATCTCTTGCTCTCTCATTCCGTCTGTCTTTCTATAGGTTTTTTTCCCCCCCTTCCATGGCTGCTTATGCAAATACGGGCCCTTCTTTTGAAAGAGCTGTCTTCCCATAATCCGACGGATGGCTCCATTTTCAGAGTGCCACGCACACGCACAAACACGCACTCTTTGCACACAGACAGGCAGGATGCATCACACACTATTAGGAATACAGGGACACGTGCTATCTCTCATAAACATTCACACCAGCTGGCACGTACATGCGCACATATGTCCAGATACACCCATACAAAGTGACACGCGAGCGCAGAGAGAAAGCCCTCCTCTGCAGCATGGGTGTTATATTCTGAACAGTGAGCGCTTTAAGCTGTAGCTGGGCCATAACAACTTCAAAACCAGCAGGCTGTCGCCAGCAGCCATGCAGCACTCAGTTGGGTAAACACTGGCATAATCTAAATCTCTCTCTGATGTGCCAGCGCAAGTATCTTTATTTCTTCAAAGGCCCCGCAAGGAAGTCAAGACAAGGGTAAAGCGATAAGAACCCCCCCGTACCCCATTTCTCTATCCTTCTCAACGGCTTCCCTATCCTTTCCTTCAACCCACTCTCGCACTGACCCCTTCTCCTTCCTTTTATCTCTTCCCCCTCCTATATGCACACGCACACACACACACACACACACACATACATCTCTATCTTCTTATGCCCTTTTTGCAGTACCCATTGCATACAGCCATAATTCACACTGCCTCATACATTCAAATGTCAATGACTCTCTCACAGGCATCATTCCTCTATTGTCCTTTGATAAGCGGTGGGGATGACGGCATCTGTAAAATATAGGGCAGTTACCTAATGGAGGAGATGAGGGAGCGAGGGAAAGATGGAGGGAGCTGAGGAAAGGTTCTGAGAGGTGGCGCGGGTCTGAACCTGCACCGCTCGGAGAGTGATTGAATTATCAAGCAGAGCTTTGCTTGTTGTCCAAGGGGGTTTCAGGGGGAAAGCCCTTTTCTCGGAAGCTAATGCGCTTTTTCAGCCTAGCACAATGGCTAGCTGTGTTGCGCAAAGGGGCTAAGAGAGCTGTGTTCGTCCCGAGCTTATGGGGCCACCAGCTCTCTCTTGGCACCTCTCTAAGGGGCCCCTGGCCACACTTAACCTCAAGCCTGTCTGCTAGCATTAACACATAGCCTCCTCAGAGTGCTAAGATCATGCACTGGTGACAGCATTAGCACATTACAGGCCTAAGTGTACCATAGGTGAACTAGTGCACAATGGATTCTGCTGCTTTTAGATAATTATTAGTATTACAGAGATTTGTGGACATCCACCTTTAATCCCGTGGCCACCTTTTGAGTCTGCCAGTTGTATTCGTAATCGCTTTCAGTTGTGTTCTTTATGAAAGACAAGTCTTTGTTATTGTACCTTTATACTTATTCAATAAAATAGTGAATTTGTTGTCACTGTCATCCAACCTCAGGTGCCACCAACACTGAGGTCAACTGATAATACTTGCGTGACTTGAATGAATCACTGATTTCCTCGTTTTTGTCTTCCTGTAAATTGACACTGTGGCTGCATTGTAAATGCAAGAAGAGTAAGAGTGAAATTTAAACTTAAGCCCCATTTGGAACTCAAACAGTGCACTGGGCTGAACAGTTCAGTTAAAGGAAAAGGACGATAATTATTCCTGGCGTAGAGGGAAAAGAAACACTGACATATGCACTCCAGACGCGATTAAAATCACTAATCAGCACAAGCAATATTAAAATCAACAAACCTCCCTTACATAAATAAATCCCATCTGAACGGTGTATCCTGTCTGAATAAGCTGCACGAAACACAGATGTGGGGTGAAAATTCTTAAATCATATGAGGTCTGCAGGTAATTCTGGTCCAGTGGAACAAGAGCTTATGTCTTTTATTTGAACAGAATCAGAAATAAAGTTTGTCCTTATAGTATATTAGACTTGGACACACTGAGGACACACACACACACACACACACACACACACATTTATATGCTCCTTTTATCATCATGTACCACACTTTCTCCTTTTCACAGAAATATCCTGTAAGTTGGCTCACTATAAGCGGACAGAGAGGTTGCGTTTAGTGACACAGCTTTGTCCCCCCCCCCCCCCCTTTAGCAATGGCCCTCTCAACAACTGGTGTGCAATATGCCTTTATTAGTCCCCTAATTTGGCCCGTCTCGTGCAACAAACAGCTGTTCACACACTCTCGCTGTCACACCCACCACAAAACAATGTGCCAAGAAAGTGACCATCACAGTGGGCATTTTTACCCCTGCAATTTTTATCCAACCTGCAGATTGGTAGCCTCGCCATCATGGATTATGTCTTAATTAATCTCTGCTTTTTAACTCAGTGTTGTGTTGGATGGATTAGACTGTGTTGGATTTTCACTGTTGTTGTTGCACACAAACTCTTGATGGTTGTGAAACTGGTCTGATCCGGTGGAGTAACTGAGGAATTCCACAGACATTGACATTGACTGATCGGCTACTGCCAAGATAAAATCTCAGTTCTTAGGCTGGAGCACATACACACACACACACACACACATACACACACACAAAACATGCTTGTACAGATTGTAACAACACATCTCGTTTGTCTCCTAACGTACAAACATGCATGCTTCAGTCCGGAATGGACTACATGAGACCTCACAAACAGCACTGGTTTCACAGATCTTGTCTCTCCTTGTTGTTGAAGCTTACACAATACACATTTTAAGAAAGCACCACAGAAGTACGCAATAACAGCCACTTCTCTTGATCAGCTGCTTGTTTTGTGTACAACGTGCACCAAAGAAAATCCTAAAACTGAGAAAATATGTACCACAGCAAGGAAATCTGGGAAGATTATGGTTTGTCATTGGAAATACTCTTCTGAGGGTCAGGAGAGGCCATCCAGACACATTTCTGTTGTAGGGATTGGCAGCTTTAAGGGGTCAGCATGCCTCATATTACGTGTGTGAAACGTCTGTCACACCCCAAACTCTGTCCAACAATTCATGAAACTTTCCTCAAATGACATCTCGTCACTTACTTCATGCACCGATTGGCCAGGTGTGCAAGCTCTCTCTTTTTTTTATTTCTTCACATAACTACATGTCACTTTTTAAATGTACAAATGTGAAGCGCCATTCGCAACAACTATGAACACTTTTGCCTTCAGACGTGGTTGGACAACATGTCGTACGAATTAGTCAAAACTTAAAAAGTCCCAACTCTTATACTGTATACTGTACACCCACATACTGGTGAATCACCACGAGTAAAACAGGACCTATTAAAGGTAAAAGGCAGTGGTGACTGATCACAGAGAAAGAGATGCTACATACCTAAGGTCAAACCCAAGACCTCCCTTTCTGACCCAGAGACCCTTGTAATCGCTCATTCTTTGAAAGAAAGAGACAGGGCTGAAGGGGGGGGGGGGGTTAGGAAGAGGGAGCGAAAGATCAAGAGAGGGGGAGAGTGAATGAGGGAAGGGAAGGGCCCCTGCAGGCATCTTAAATGACAGCACGCCCAGACTTAGCCCTCACCGAAGAGTCGGGAGCAGATTCCCACTTTCCACAAACGACCAGCGACATCCTTAAATACCTGCAGTAAGATGCAGGTGGGGACTGGGGTTGGGGGTTGGAGGGTTGGCAGTGAGGGACCCCGCCTCTTTCAGCTTTCTTAATTCAACAAATTCCCTCAATACTTAGCTCATGTGTTTCTGTTTCACAGATGTTTGTTTGGATGTAATCGTGCAGATGCAGTTTCAATTATATCAGTGGATTTGTTCATATACTTGTTTTTCATTCCCGGAATGAAGGTGATGTCTCTGTTTACTGTTAACAGAGCAAGGGAGACAGAGGGAGGTGGTGCCAGAGATGGGATTTTGCTGATTCAATATTTACTCATCAAACAGAACCCTTTCCTGTAAGCACTTGGCCAAACTCTCGCTCTTACCGCCTCACTCTTTTGCTCACAATCTACTTTGTGTTTTATCTCTCTCTTTCTCCCCCTCAGGTCGTCTTTCTGGCCTGTTCCCTTTCAACGTCGTAAACGTCGGCGGGATTTGTTTTCCCTCCCCGGCCCCTGCCGTTTGTCTGTATTTCATGCATCTTCTTTCTCAAAAATCCACTTTCTCTCACCACTGCAAGCCCCTCATCCTTTTCTTCTTCTTTTTGACCCTGCCATCTCTCTGCCTCTTTGGCCCCCATCCAGAAGACATTAGACACAGATTAAGCAGTAAGCAAACATCCATCTTTCCACCTACGCATCCATCCAGCCAGGCCGTGAGTTTCAAATAGGGCTAAAAACCGAGCTGTGTACACAGTGTGAGTGAGCTGGTTTGACTTGGGGAGTTATGTTGCTTTAAATATTATACTAACTAAGCTTCTCATGGGTATGTGTAAGACAAGTGAGTTTGTTTATGCATCTGATTAAGTCCAAGGAATGCCCACACCTTTTTTAAATGTTCTGTTTGTGAGTTTGTCTTTCTTTGTCCCTGTGGCTGGTAAGCAAATGTACAGTATATTTCTGTGTGCATATACCACAGGCCGTGAACAGTGAAGGGACAGACGGTGTTTGAATGTGTTTCTGGAGAGCGTTAGGTGGTTTTCTGCTTGGAAGATAACTATATGGCCTCTCTGCTCCCTGCTCCCTGCTCCCTGCTCCCTCCCCAGTAACTGAAAAAAAAGGAGGCGCTCGGTCCTGGCAGATGTGCTGTCAAAGCCGGCGTCTTTCAGACCTTTGAAAAATAGCCTTTATGTCAAAACCAGCTCGCTTGGATTGAAGGTACACATGGAAAGTAGTGGAAGAGCTCCAGGGGAAAACGTTTTGAGGGGAATATTTTAAGTCTTTATCATGAAGGTAGTCATCTGTCTGTCGACACGTTTGGTGTGGCTGCTTGTACTGTGTGCCCAGCAGCTGACGTAGTTTTCCCTTGTGGTGCTTGTGCGTGTGTGTGTTTGTGCACGTGCATACATGCAGATCTGTCCATTTCTTACAGTGTGTGTGGCTGTGGATTCAAAACCATCCCACCCAAAGTTAGTGTTTTTGAGCCAGTTTGCTGTATTTGAATGGACTCCATGTAAATGGACCTGAAAGCAGGAAGAACATCATCATCAAGGATTCTCATTTCCTCCTAAATCTCTTCCTTTTCTTTCCATAAACCGTTTTGTTGTTTTCCCCTCTGAGTTCAAGAGCTCTTACTGCTCTTAGCCCCCATTCCCATTCTCATATTAATGGTTGGTGGCGGGGGGCGGGGGCGGGGGCGAGAGGAGTGGGTGGTTTTATCCACATGTTGTGCACTCGCTCCAGACCTTATTAACCCCCCTCTTATTGTGTTCCATCTCTACCACTCCGCAGACGTTCCTGGTCAATGGGCTTGTGGAGATTGCACACGAAGGATAAGTTGTATGACCGAAATGGAATAATGCAACTAATAACTTCAGCAGACTCTTCAGATAGCAAGGCCAATTTTCTGATGCGCAGCTTGCCTCTCAAAAAGCTACTCTCCTCCACACGGAGATGTTTTTAAACCAAAGGACATGTTGTCCCACATGGGCCTATTCATCTCTCTGAACATACACAAAAAAATGTCTGTGATTAAAAACTGAAATACACATAAATGGAACAACATTGATTTAGGCTGCCAATGGCCACAACACAAAGACCTGCTAAGTCTGTCACACGGTTGGATTTCTTTGGGCCTTGTGTGTGCAGTGTTTTTCCCAAAGTATAAAGCAATAGTTTGACATTATGGGGAATGCGCTTTCTCAGCGTTACATGAGAAGATGGATAACACTTTCATGTCTGTACGGTCAACGCAAAGCTGTCACTAGCAGCTGGTTAGCTTAGCTTAGCATAAAGACTGGATACCAGAAGAAACAGTGAGCTTTGTCCAAAGGTAAAAAAAAAAGTCATATATCATATCTCTAACCGGCTGCTAGCTATAGCTTCATATTTACCGGACAGACGTGAGAGTGGTAGCGATATAACTATGAATCATGTACTTTGCTGTGAGCTTATAAGCAGGGACTTATACAGCCAGATTGTCTGTTGTGCAGTCACACTGAGTATCATGATACTAGCTTGCAGTGGCATCATTGACAAGAGTTTACAAGAGTGCAGAGGTTGTGTTTCCATCATTGGTAGATGTTTTATACGCCGGTGCGGCGACATGCAAAGGCCTTCGCAGGGCTTTCACTTTTGTCAGGAGTACCTCGGGTGTTGTGTTTCAGGACTTTGAGGATGCAGTGGAATGAATGCTCGCTCACAACACACACTCACACACACATACACTGAGGGAAGTTCGCTCCGCTCTCCGCAGACTTCAAAGCTAGCTGTCCCTTGAGGAACTTCAAACGCTGGGGAGGCCATTAAAAGACAAAAATTATTTTCTGTAAGGTCGTGATTTATTTGATTGAAAAATGAAACCACTAACCCGAGAGACATTATTTTTCCTTCCCAGGGCCTGCTTTACCAGGCAGAACCTAAATTGCTACCAGGTGGGAATCCTCTTAAGAGCAGAAAGGATCAGCCTGAAGAGCCGGAGCTTTCTTGCTTGCTCTTGTCTTCCAGCCTCTTCTTTGACTCCATATCTGATTTTGTGTCGGCCTCTTTCTCTGTCTCCCTCTTCATTTGTCTTTTAGGATGTTATTCCGTCATCGCGTCACGCGTAAGAATACATGCACATGCATCAACTAGCCTTGTGTTTGGTGTAGTGTAAGTGAAGCCTGCGGTGCTAGCAAACAGTCCCTCACAACCATCAGTCAGTGAAGAAAAGATAAAAGAGGTGGAGTACGTGCTCTGAGTGTGTTGGAAATAAGAAGGCAGTGAAATTCAAGCACTTGAAAGCGACGGACTTGATGGAGTGTGTGTCGTGAGACGGAGAGACAGGTGAAAAGTTTGAAGGACTGAATTAAGAGAGTGGGTGGGTGTGGAGTGTCCTCTTAAGAAGACGACTATGAAGAAGTACTTGAAAGAGATTGATGGAAGCAGGCATACAGAGAGAAAGGGAAAAGTAGATGATTATAGATTCAAAGTGTAAAATTGAATCCTTGCTAAATTGTGCTAATAACAACAATAATACAGCAGCGTGTACGGTGAGGTTGGATGCCAACGACAGAATTAGTTCCAGACCCACAGAATCAAACGGCAAGCGTTTCATTCTAGACGTAACGTTTTGCATTGATGGTCAACAGCGGTATGAGGAGGAATTTATCATACAAGAGACAGAGATATGACATTTCACAGTCACAGAGCTCAAAGTAACTCAAAGCTGCTTGGAACAGTTTTGTGTTTATGCTCTGGGGTTTGGTTAAAAGCCACATGGGGAAATTTTGGAAACTGTAGAACCTAGGTGCATCATAAATTAGGAACTCCAGTACTTTCTCTTCTACTTTTATGAATTCACAAAGGATTTGCTGCTCAAGTTGTAACATTTGATACACAAAAGGACACATATTCACCTCAGTCTCGTCACCAAGAGCACATTTGTATCTATTTGTACTACTGTCTATTTCTACTACTTCTTTTTTATTGACTTTGTATACAATCGTGAGTTCACCTCGTGTTCTGTCTGAACATACCATAGGAGCATCTGGAGATGGCCCTCTAATTTGGGTAAAAGCATTAGCTGTAAGACTTGAAAGAATGAAAGAAGCCAGTTGGACATCCACTCAACCAACCACTAATGTGAGAACCAGGCAGTTCCATTGGAGAATTGGATTTAATTAGAAGCAAACTAATCAATGTCAGCGCTTGGTCTATATATGAGAAGAGATGGTGTAATGTGGCTTTTCACTACACCAAAACAACACAAGGGGCTGTGATAGTGCAGCCACGTTAGTACCGGGGTACAGGTAACGAAGAAGTTTACAGTCTCTTGAAATGCCACGACACTGCACAGCCCTGGAAATGTAACAAGCAAAAGAATTGGCTAAATCTATTAAATCTTGATAAGCAAGACAAGTGGCAAATAAGCATGTCATGAGGTATTCTATATGGTATGCACACTTGCATTTACACCATGTATTTCCAGAGTGATGTGTCTTGTTGAAATGAACGAGGAGGCCTGCGCGTATCGCTGCAGAGAGAGTCTGTGTTTTTCTTTGCATGTTAGTTGGGGCGTGTGTTTCTGTGAATGTTTTCTTGGCTTTGTTTATGTGTGTGTGTGTTTGAGTGAAGGAAAGAGGGACTAAAAAAAATGTGTTTTTAACAGCATAGAAGCCGATATTTTCAGTTGCGGTTTGAGCGTATTGGCCACTCAGCACATGAATCACTCATTCTGAGCATGTCTGCGTGTTGCTGAGTGCATTTCGTCCACCCATGTGGATATTCCCACTGTTTGTTTACAAGTGTGTCTGTGCGCTCCTGTGTTTGCGTGCGTGTGCAGCACTGATGAAATTGCATCTCCTCCTCCACCACCTCCTCCTCTTTCTCCTCCTCCTCCTCCTAATGTTATCTCACTTCCTCCGGGCCCCTGGCTAACCCATCAAACAGGGAGAAAATAGAGCGCTTTATTGGGACGCCTGTCAGGACTCCCCCTGGATTTATGGCCAGCAGACAGTGTTTATCACTCAGCTGAGAGAGGCAGAGTAAAAAAGGGGTGGGGTGGGGGGGGGTAAGAAAAACAGGGTAAAGGAACAGAGCGATCCTATCCGCCATTTGCATATAGAACTGCTCAAACTGACTGGAACCATTTCTGGAAAAGGATCATTAAATCACTACACTGTTAACATCTTGAACACATTCACAGGACAAACCAGTGCCACTGGAGTTGTTTGTTGAATTTATTATGTCAAGATTGTTGAAAACTAATTGCACATTTTTGCTTGTTTGCAGAAGGCAAAGCCCTTGGAATAAACATAATTTGTGTTGCTTTGATCAAAAACGGATGGTGACAAGGTGCTAACAGAGAGTTGAGTCATGCTCCATTTTTTGCATGTTATCAGTCAGTCAATCGTTCAGGTTTATTTGTCACATATAAGGAACAATCACTGTGAAATGTAATTAGCGTCGGTTGAGTATTGTTGTATTTGAATGCTCGGAAAAGCTTTTGCTCGCTATATTTCCTTTCCACTTTGACTCGTTTACATTTTCTGTTTACGTCTTCATTTTGGTTTTAGAAGAATTTTTTTCTCCCAAGAGAAAAACATGCTCGTCTTTCAGAGCAACTCCATTTCTCATTAAAAGGGAATGTACAGCGCTCCCACAGTCTTGTTTTGTTGAATTTCTCAAGGACACCTTGGTAGAGATGTTTTCTTCTCTTTCTTGGTTCTGTTCCCCGAGGCAGTATTAGTGAGCTAAAATTAGCAGTTAGCCCTCTGTTCTGAATCACAGCCAGGCTCTTGATAGACATGATTCACTGGTAGCTGATTGGAACTATTTTGCTCAGCAGATAGCAGATATATTGGTTGATTAGGATGAAAGTATAATGCTGAGGTGAATCTTTCCTGTAGCTAGAGGGAGTGTGCTGTTTCCTGAGAATTTTAGTTGTTATTTTGTGGCTTTCCACCTACAGTGCCGCTTCTCTAAAACTGATTCTGGGTCAGAATAAGCCTTATTTACAAAAGTGCTTTGCAGTGTTCCAACATTTATTAGAGGGGCTTCGGCTTGTCACATAATGGTTGGCACATTAGCATAGTTGGACCTCTGCTACATGCTAATCACTATACAAGAGGTGCAGGAATGCCACATGTCAGTCCATCATGGCTACACAGTGATGGCCCATAATGACACCAGGGAACAGCACTGACATTGTAGACAAACTGAGGTATTATTGGCAGAAGCTATTTATTTTGCATCTCAGGAGAGAGCTCACAGCCCTCCATCTTCTACTTTCCTCTACCTTCTCTCACCATCCTCTGTCTCTGTCTGCTGAGAGGATGAATTAGGGATGACAGAGTCTCTGTACAGGCTTTTAGTGGAGGCGAAAGGAGGAGGGATGGAGGGGGAGAAGCGGGTTAACGGGTTAACGGAGTCATTAACACATGATGATTTAACTGGTTTGATTTAGTGCGGCGCTACGCTTTTCTGGCATCTTAGGCTATCCTCCTGTGGATTGGAGGGGAAAGAGTTTTCTTTTCCCTCGCAACATCCTTCCTTCCTGCCCCGGAGGAGTTCCCCTCTGTGTGCTCATATAGCTTCTCTTCCTCCTCTTCTTTTGTGCATCTTCTTCATCTAAACAACCCCTCCTATTTTTCATGTTCCCTACACGTTGTATTCAGACTCTCACTTTCTTCCTCTCATTTTCTCTTTTTTTCTTCCCCAGTGTTCATTTGTATTAAGATTTAATGCCCCAAACAGGCTTTCTGTGTCAGCCCACTGAGAGTGTCAGCGGGGGCGCTCTGTTCCCCCCTTCTGTCTCTGCTGTGAGAATCGGCCTCAAAGCTGCTTAGGCACGCACACATGCACACACACACGCACGCACACACACACACACACACACACACACACACACACACACACAACCACAC
>JAVQJD010037210.1:0-26924 GCA_036023655.1 Nannoperca australis
GTGTGTGTGTGTGTGTGTGTGTGTGTGTGTGTGTGTGTGTGTGTGTGTGTGTGTGTGTGTGTGTGTGTGTGTGTGTGTGTGTGTGTGTGTGTGTGTGTGTGTGTGTGTGTGTGTGAGCGCGCTGCTTTGCACAAACCTACATTTGTAATATTTCTGCATGTGCATGCATATTTTAGGGGTCTTAACAACATGCATATGCCTAGGAAATGTTTTGAAATATAACACACTGTTATCCTGAGTGTATTTACCTTGACCCAGTTAATGTCACTTACCTGGAGGATTTCCCGGGCCTCATCCATTTTATCTGCGTGGACCGATCCACCGGCCAGATGATCGCGCCGTCGCTCAACATCACAGAACGCAACACGTCTGAGCTGGGGAAGGGACCAGTCGCTCAGTTCATCAAAAGCAAGGTCAAGCATATTAGATGTGCACGTCTTCAAACTAATTAGTGTGGTCTTAAATTTCAGATTGTTGAAATGTATAATTTAATACTGCTGATGTGATTGATTAGGTTACAACATTGCCACTTTCATCTGTAGAATTCTTAAAATTACTGCTCACAGCCAAGAAATAGTCCTGCACATAACCCCCCATAAAATAGCGAATTGTCATTTTAACAATTCAATTGTTGTACAGATTGAACAAACAACATGTTTATTTGTGAGCTTTCTAGGTGTTAGATGGGGTTTTTTGTTACCTTTTTAGAGGAGATAATTCTTTGCATCTATTCCTTTTTTAAATGCTCACTGCATCAATAATTGTGCTCATCTTTGTCTTAAATTACATTTTCTTTACCAATCTGTACTGAAGGTGTGGAGCCTGGTCAGCACAACACGGCGCTATCTCCAGAAGGGTTACTCCACTGTCACATTGCGCGATGGAGACTTCTACTTCTGCTACTTCCTGTGGTTTGAAAATGAAACGGTAGGTTACTGGCATGTCATGTTTTAGTATCCAGCAATGAAAGTAAATCAATTTAGCATTCTGGAATACTGCGAAAGTAATAAAAATGTGATCAATCAGGGCTACAAATTAGAGGCAGGGGACATACCCATCCTACCTGATGACTCTGCCCCTATTGGGATGCTTGCCTGGGACTACTACAGGTAAACAAATGACAAGATAATGAGGAAAATAGATGTGATTCATCCAAAAGAGAGTGCTGCTGACTATAGAAAGCAATGTGTCCAGCAGGAAGCTGCTGCGGTACTACAGTAAGAATCACCAGGGAGAGGCGGTGAAGTGCTACGAGCTGCTGACAGTTCACCTGGGGGTCATCCCCACCGAGATCATCCTCCAGCATTGCAGGCAGCTGGCGAGCAAACTGTGGGAGCCTTCGCGCAATCCACTGCTGTAGACACACGCACACACTTGAACTGAGTCACAGTTGACAAACCTACTCATTTCTTGTATTGTGAAAAAACAACATTATCTCTCTCTCTCTCTCTCTATATATATATATCTATATATATATATATAGATATAGATATAGATATATATCTATAGATATATCTATATATATATATATATATATATATATAAACTCCATACAGTGCCTGTACTTCATGTTCCCATAATGTTTAGTGTGTGTAAGGTTATGTATCCTATGATAAGTTGAACAAAAGATGTTTATTAGAAGCACTTAAATGTATGATTAGCACAATCGAACACCATTGTTAACTTATGAACTATCATGTGTCTTGTTTGAAGTATATTGACAATATCACCCCTTGATTTTTGTAGATTGTAATATATTTTTGAATACTCATTTAAGACCCGTTTCCTATTTATTAGTAAGTCTGTATGTGGTTATGCTGTATGTGTGTTTGTTTTTTTCACTTTTTAAAATTTACAGCTGATCGAATTTTATCTATGCAGATTCTGTCCATTTTTGCCTTTACTGCAGCAATTCTCAAAACATAACTGTATGTCTGTTCATATAAATGATTTTTTGGAGACAATAAATACCAGTAGTCCTCACATTCACTTGTTTAATCAGTCATTGTAAACAGAATTGAACCATTGACCATTGCATTCATTTTACAAAACTCAGCCAATCGCTGAGCGCGTTCCTATGTGATGGCACAATCTAAATTTAAATGTGATATTCCTAAGTTAGTCTCTACAATCATGAGTCGAGTCTAACCTTTAGCGTTTCAGTTGTTCACTCATTAGTCAACCCTGGAGACTGGGGGGCATTTTAAAGCTCAGTCCACGCTGTGTAGGATTCTTCCAGCAGGGCACAGATATGGAGGACACGTATGGGTTCACAGTGAGAAGGAGGAGTGAATCTATATAAATCATCAGTCTCTGCAGCGCTGCCTCACAGAGCTCCGGTGAGGTCAGTCACAGCTCCTGCAGCTACCAGGTCCCTCAAGAAGAGTTTCTCAGCGCCGACGTCATGCACCACCTGGATGATGATAATAAAATGAGCCATGAATAGATCACTGTCGTCATAAAATGAGACTTATGAGCCTTGCAGATGTGTCCCGCTCTTCGTAATAATGATGGATCTAAACTTACTTGAGCCTTCATTGCACCCATGCGTATGGTCTCGTAGTAGTGGAGCCTGGCCTCTGGGTGCTGCATATCATACCCGAACCCTGCCAGGCTCACCTGGTCACACAGCTGCAAAGCCATGACAACCGCACTGGCACCTAGTGTTGGCACCATCTACTTGAGGAGAGAAAATGCACTTTGATCGATTTCTTCAACCAGTATTAACTCTCTGCAGTATTCTGTTCTATAGGAAGAAATAGCCAACATAATGGCATGGTTAGCACTTATAAAGGGAGTATTCATCTTTCACTCCCTCAATGCCTAAGCTTATAGCAAGGTCAATACATGTTTTTGGCCAGGCGTATATTATTATTTGGGACAGGTTAGGCTACCCAGCTATGCCACTGTTCTATGATCCCCTTCTTTCTCTTTGCATGCTGTATTGTATGAAAGCATACAACCTAGCATGAGCAGCATGCAAGGCTATATTGCAACTTGTCAAAAGGGAATATAGAATGTGCATGTTGTGTTAGAACTCACGTTTCCTTGTTTCTGAGCATATTTCTGCAAGACTTGTCCAGTCTTGTGAATAATCTCCGGGTGGAGGATCCTGAAGTTCTCTGGTTTCAGAGGAATATCATCCACCACCTCCCTCCAGAACCATAATTTGGACCAGAAGCTCTATTAAAAACAACACAGTAGGTGTAGAGCATGTGAGGCAGTGACTGTGATGGTGTGATAGCAGTGTTGCTGCATGAGTTGCTGGCTTATGTAATACACCATTTCTGTGTGCAGTGATGTGATGTAGGCTTACCAGAGGCGTTTTGGTGATGACGGCAGTGAGCCAGTCCAGATCCAGGCTCTTGAAGACCACCAGAGCAACCATGGTGGTCTTTTTGTACTCGTCTGCGGAGTGAGGCGCTCCCTCTGGGTACATCAGACGAATGGTGGTGCGTGAACCAGCATCTCTCTCAAAGTCTGGCACTGGAGCATTATTCAGCCTGGTAACGGAGATGAAAATGCATCTTCGAAAGTGATCGTGTTTTGATGCTGTGAATCTGTCTGACGCTGGCACACTTACCTGATAATGATGTCATACTGATCAACATGGGATCCTAGGTGGCTCCCATGAAGAACCCCTCCACTGCCCACCACCACGCATCGCCTGCAGCTTCCCTCTCTCCTCAGTGTTGGAGGCAGGCCAAGTTGAGGCAGAGAGGCCAGAGCCAGGGCCACATGCTCTTCACTGCCCTGGAGCCCCAGAGGAGGAGACAGATCCCATCGCACAGGCCTGTCGTGCTGCACAAACACAGGGATGTCTAGGAGGCTTGCAGAACAGGACAGAGGCTTGAGGTGGTTCAGACACCAGCGAGGCTGACAGGGACCTGACAGCAGGGAAGCTGACCGATTTAATAAGACCTGAAGATGGGGGAAACATAGAGAGAAGCTTGGTGAGAGTGAAGAAATTATCCAAAATAATTTCCAGGATGTGTATTTATACCAGATCATTGGGCTGCTGGTTGTCTTCGCTGAGCGTTGCCACCTTATCCAAGGGGAAATATGCAGGAATCAGAATAGCCAAGTAGCATCCGATCAACAGCACCAGACTGAAGGCAAGGTTCTCCCTTCTTCTCAGCAGAGAAAAGGGACAACAGAACTTGATTGATGGCATTAAATAACAGCTCCACAAAATAAATACAGTGCCTGCAGAGATGTACCTGCTAAGGAAAACTTCCCTGGAGTCAGGCTTTGTGACTGCTCGCTGTCGGTGAAAGACAGGCATTGGTGTTGCAGCCTCCGCAGCCTCAGGCAGCAGTGGACAACCATCGTCTGGGTCCTCGACACTCAAGTGATTCAGCGTCACCATGGCACCCGTTCTTCCACCTGAAACACACACACATTATTGAACTCACAGTAGTGATTATAATCTAAATGATTCTATGACAGGACTGTCATAAACTAATATTGCTTCTCTCTAAAGACAAACTTTCTTAACACCATCGTTTTTACAGAGCTTAGAGGACCGTGTTGCCTATTTCACCACCAAATGTCAACAAACACACACTGAACCATCAAATAGTATGAACAATAGAACTCACAGCCAGCCTGGTAGAGATGTAAGCTGCCAGTTGACTGTCAGTTCACCTGCGCTCCATGCTTGAGCAGCAAGATGTGTCTCCTGTGCAGCTAAAATGGCTGCTAGTACTTCCCACTCCACTGAACTCTTCCCTCAATAACACTGGTTAACCATTAACAAATCACACAGTCAAACTTCTGTCTCTGACAGGAATGCACATAAATAAGCTGAACGTTCAGAAAACACATTTCACAGGTTCACTCTGGTTCATCTGGGATTTGAAAACATTTTGTAAATACAAACTAGGTCCTTTATCTGCTGAGAAAGTTGTTTAGGTGAAAGTTAGATAGCAGAAGTGAGTTAGTTCAATCAGGAGAAACTTAAGTAAAAACATGAGAAATGTGAAGAGTCTGTGAGTAGCATAATGAGATTGTGCTGACAATGTGAGTCACAGAAGATTGCTAATAATTAAAATCCCAGTTTATTTAGGTTCACTCAGGTTCATCAGGGATTTGAAAACATTTAGAAATATAAACAGGGCAGGTACATACTTTAAAAAAATAGACCCTTCACTGCTGAGAAAGTTGATTAGGTGAACGCTAATAAATGAATTAAAATTAAAATGAGGTATTCTAACATTTAGATGTTCTCGCAGATTATGGAGAGGTTCCTAAAACTCATTACAGCAATGTATTTTTATATGTACTTTAAGTAGATATCTGTGTTTAGTCTTATATACCTATAAAATGGTTTTCTTAATGGAAAAAGTACCAAAGCTGAGGCTGGACAGTGATTGTTTGTTGGTGCGCTATCAAACAAATATTTACAAGGTATCACTTACACAAGTAATGAAACCTTCATAAATAACATAATCCTCCAAAACTGTGTGTTTATGGGGGTTGTGCTCCTGCTGTTGCAGCAACAGGAGTGAGTACAACCAGGAGCTTGTGGAATGAATGTAGCCTCAGCTCATGACCTGGGCACGACATGCCTGAAGGGCTTGATGCACTTGTATGAATGTGTGTGTGTGTGTGTGTGTGTGTGTGTGCGTGCGTGCGTGCGTGTGTGCGTGCATGACAGAGGGGAAAAGAGGTAGAGGGAAAGAGAGAAGGAGAGTGTAGGGTTGGCAAGTTGGCAAGTACACACAAACATACATGCATACACACACCAAAGTGCACACACCTGTTTGTTGGAGTAACACAATGTCCCACCATGAACCCAGCATTCCAGCCAGGAAGCCACTGGGCTTGCTGCACTTCTGTATAAAGCAACACGCAGTCAGCCGAGTCATCCGCCACTTTTCTTTCAATCTAGATTATTAGTTGAAGTTAAAACGCGTTAACTGCTCAGAATTACTTGATTGACTTTATGCAAACTGATATAGAAGAGGTTGTGCAGTGGGCAGCCAATGTGATGGACCATAAAACAGGAATAGAAAAGAAAGCTCAGGTAGGTGAGAGAAATACTAATGTCTCCGGAGTGACATCTGTGATGATGTTTCATTTATATCACAGTATCTTACATTAAGTATGGCTCCTTAAAATGATATCCATTAGAGACATTACCCAGCTCATCAAACTGTCTATACTAACTATAATACTTAATGTTACTGTTACCACAGTATCACAATTTATAAGGGCCTGATTTATGAAACTTGAATAGGTTTCTTATTTGAAAACGTGTTAATGAACTGCTACATCCCAGAAAAAATGTCAGAATTGAAGTTAAACCCTGAACATGAAAAGAAAATCTGCCTAATCCAACATGCATTTGCAGATACGTTAAAAAACACATAGACCCACACATGCATACATCAAGGACCTCTTTGTCACTACATGTTTTTCCATTCAAATGCATAAACATGATATTTCCATTTGCTCCAACAATGAACTTTGTGTATCAAGCATATTTGGGAAAAGTGATAAAAACTGAAAGTTTGCTTTTCCTGATGCCATAATAATTGACCTTTACTCTTTATTCCTCTTATTTATCTTATTACTCTTTATTTCCCAGATTCAGATAGTTTAAATAAAAATATGTAAAAGTATATATATGTGTGTGAGTTGTTGTAATCAAAGGGATTTTTATGTATAATAAACAAAAGTACACACCAACCAAGAACTTGTCATCAATAGAATAAATTAAATGTTTATTTTAGTTTGACAAAATAAGTCAAATAAAACAAGATATGTTCCTTTGAACTCTATATCATTGATAAATTATGTAAAAACATATTAGCGGCATATTATTTGGAACATTACTTTTGTTATGGCCAAGCCTACTTTGCACTATGCTGTGAATTTATTTTGACATTAACACCACCATTCCCATCAACAACACCCTTTAGCCTACTTGGCACATGTGCTTTACAAGCCAAGAGTACCTCTCTCATCTAAGTTTTATTACTGCCATCATTCTGTCATTTTCCAGGCAGAGCAGAGAGTGACGAGGGTCTCCTCAGACCTACGCTGTGAGATTTTGGACCTGAGCGCAGGAGAGAATATCACAGAGCTGTGCAAAAGGAAAAAGAAGATCAAGAAGACATACACTGTAATAAAAATCCATCTAGTTAAATTAAAAACTTAAGTTCAATTGCTGTCTTGAAGTTTCAAGTCAAATTTAATTGGAATTACTAATTGTTTTAACTCATTATTTTGAGTCTAGGTTTGCTTTCGATTGCTCGATTTAAGTTGACATGACTCTATGTTACTGTTGTTTCAACTTTGCAATGCAAGTTCAAAATATAGATCACTTATAAACATTCATTCTGTTCACTTGTTTCAATTAGTGGTTTTAACTTACTTCTGTGACTTAAAGGAAGTCCTGACATTACTTTTTCAGTTCAGATGATCTAAAATGATGGATTGTTAATTGTTCTTGAGAATAATAAGTCCAGTTCATTGAGATCTGGTTGCCAAAGATTATTTGTCCTCCGCTTGGTTTAGTACGCCATTCGGCTTGTTGTTTTTTCTTCTTCTTCTTTTTATGTCATAGCCACGGTTACAACTCACAGTGTTAAGTTCATTTGGCACATTGAATTTGACCTTTTATTGACCTGACTTATAAACCTGAGTTAGAATACTGAAAACGCATACAATTCAGTTGAAATAGTATAAATCACAATGTGAAGTTGAAGTGAATGAAAGAAAGACATTAGGCTACTTATCAATCAAATCCCTTTTTACAGTGTATTCACCCAGAGAGTGTGTGGAAAAATCCCTGTGGTGAGCCACAATTTTCAGAAACCTTATCTTCATTTGCACAATATATATATAAAAACGTCTACCTCCTGTCCCTCCGTGTTTCTGTGTGTGTGTGTTTCTGTGTGGACAGATAGAGCCTGAGGATACTGCAGAATTCATGAATGCAGCCAGTCAAGGCAAACTGAATGTGATAGACAAGTATCTGGGTGATGGCGGGAGCCCTAATGTCCATGATGAGGTATGCTCTCCCTCTGGAACAGTAAAACAGATCATTTACAACAAACCATTTCTATTTACAATATATTTGAACTTTCCAGTTGAAGAGGACAGCGCTACACCGCGCCTCTCTGGAAGGACACACTGCAGTTGTCCAGATGCTTTTAGAAAAAGGAGCCGATGTCAACTTTAAAGATCAAGTAAGACGCGGGGGCACATTGCTTTTCGTTTGTAAAGATGATGATAAGATTGGGTGGGATTATCATCACATGCTAAAGCGTCAACCCTCTAGTGGCCTGAAGTCAGCACTATTAATAGGATAGGGCCCCGCTACTGTGTTTCAGCTGGGCTCCAGGGCTGTACACTGGGCCTGCAGAGGGGGAAGCCTGGGAATTGTCAAAGCCCTGAAGAGCCACGGGGCTGACCTGAATGTTAGAGATAAGGTAAATGTACTTTTTCTTTGTGTCTGAATTTGTACTCATACCTGTGTGTCTGTGAACATATTCTAGGTCCTATGTGTTTTGATTTGCATACAAATAACCCAGTCACAGTCAATGTCAATGTCCACATTGCAGTTGTACAGCACTCCTCTTCACGTGGCCACAAGAACAGGCCACACTGCCATCGTGGATTACCTGCTTTCCTGTGGTGCCAAAATCAACTCCAGGGACAGGGTAGGCAGCAGCTCAACAGTGTCTTCCACTTTAGTGTTTCATCATCTCTACTAATCTTTTCTGTTATTAATACATTTGTTTCTACGTGCAGGAAGGGGACACAGCACTGCATGATGCAGTGCGTCTCAACAGATACAGGATAGTGAAGCTGCTCATGGTTGCAGGGGCTGACACAAAAATAAAAAATCATGTGAGTTTTTCCACCAGATGTCTGGTTTAGTTTAAAGACGCTTTTAAAGGAATACTTTGGACTTTAATCCCCTGAGAGTTAGATTTGAAGATCAATACCACTCTTTTATCTATACTTTAAATATGATGCTGCAGTCGGCACAGTAATTAACATGTAATATATCTCTTTCTCTTTTTTGTGTGCCGGACTATTTCTCTGCCGTGTATAATAGTATTTATTCTCTGGGCAGCTGGTCCCAGCCAAGAAACTGTGCAGCACATATAAACCATTACCAGTGTATTTAGTCTTTTTGCTAACATAAACTGACATGCGTTGCCTCAGCAGCCTAATAATTAAGGCACATATCATATAATAACAACGTCCACAGATCAACACCATCCTGGGGGCCTTTGTTGCATCTCAAAACACTCTTTCTCCCTCTTTGTTTCCTGCTTTTCTCCTCATTAAAAAATAAAGGGAAAATACAATTTAAAAAGAGAAAGAGATTGCTGGCTACTGGCTGTAGCCTCACATTTAAAATGCAGACAAGAGAGTAGTATCAATCTCCTGATCTAACTCTCGGCAAGAAAGTTATGAATAAAAAAATGAGTGTATTTTAGCATTCTGTGGCTCATATCTCAACACAATACATACAATACGACCAGACTAGCGTCTGAAACAAACTGATATTATGAACTGTGTTACAGGAGGGAGTGACAGCAGTGCAGCAGGTAAAACAATGGCAATTTGACATCATGGAGACCCTGCAGAGACAGGAGAAGCTGAGGGAGGCGGGACTGGTGCCTCCTGAAAACACCTCGAGAGAGGAGTGAATAGCACAAATGCTGTAAATCTACTCATACAGTATATTCTTTATAACATCGCTTTCTATTGCTGTCTGACTCAGGTTCAAAATACATTCTGTAATTTCACTGTAGGTCTGTGTATATCATATTTGAGTATATGCATTATGTGCTCACCAACCAAATCGGCCTTTCCGAGGCATGGCTGTTAAACCTCTGAGATTAGTCTGAACTCTGACACTAGAAAATGTCAGCTTGGCTGTGACAGATTCAAAAAGATCTGCTTATCTTAAAAGTGACAAAAACATATGGCAAACAAAGCTGAATTTCTCAAACCGTGGCCAAGCTTTTGCTTTTGATATTTACTTCCAAAGAGCTTATGATCTCCGGAGCACTCTCATGGATGTTTTATATCTGATTTGTGATGCTTTTGGAAGTGGAATAATATTAATAGATAGTGCTGTGCAGAAGCTGCATTTGAATATACAGCAGGAGGTCCTTGTTTTGTCAAGGCGACAGACAAGGCCAGAACACACAGTAGCACTGTGTTTGAGTCGTCAGCTGGCGATTGCAGAGATGGCTGGTATGCCCCCGCTAAAGTCAGGGATTGAAGGGGAGCTCAGTGGACATATTTTCCTTCTATCATCAGTGGCTCAAATGTTCCTGAGGGAGGTTTAGTCATTCAGACTGGGGAAACCAGCAGCTTGCTCCCCTGCGTACAATGTAGTTGTTTATGCACAGCTACTCGTTAAACATACAGGCATTCATTTTCTGAGCACATTTTGTTTAACAAATACTGTGCTACTGCTGTATTTATCATAATTTGAATGTAAAATTCTGTTTTCTGTTAGATAACAATGTGTTCATTGTAGACGACTCCTCAGATATACTATCAGCCACACGCAATATTAACTGTTCCAAGCAAGGCATTATAACTGTCTGGGGCTTTAGTGGAGACATGTAACATGTCCAATACAAGGTTATACACAACGTGAATCATTTATTTTGTCAACCTGACATTTATTTTATTTTTTATTTATCATTCATTTTGTCAACCTGACCCTAAAAGAGATATTACAGCATGCTGTCAATGTAATGTATCAGAAATAACCCCACCTTAAGTCTGTTGGACTGATACATGTTTTACAGCATCAGCTCAGTCGTTTTAAATTCCATGTGAACTACAAGCAGCATGGTGTTGATGTTGCTCTGCTGTTGCTGAGGGCTGGAGTGGTGTAGAAAAAGAAGGGGGATGGGAAAACTAGAGGCTTCTGCTTCGTGCTGTGCAGCCAAAAACCAGAGGAACCTGTTTACCCATGAAACGGTTAAACATCTTCCTACAGCTGCAAATGTTGCACATTTCAGCCTCTGTGTTAGAACATCAGAAATGGCAGCAAAATCATCAAAAAATTGTCTTTGTCATGTTCCTGTGTCCACATGCAATGCTGTGATACCCAAACCCCAAACACCTCTTTTTCAACACAAGGCTTTATTTAACACGTCTACCATTTACCACCTATGTGATACATACTCAGACCTGTTCCAGGAGAAAGAGAGGATACTGTGCAGCAGGTTTCTCTAAGAGCACTCAAAGCAACATTATATTGTTACTGAAAAAAGGTAACCATGGCAATGATATTTTCCAGGCAGGTGATAAGTCTGGACAGGCACACTTTTAAAGCACCATTTGTTTCCAGTTGGAAATGGATGTGGGATTCTTGTAAATTCAATTCCACTCAGGCAGGGGTGTGTCCGGCAAAGAAGGCTTAAACAGACGTCGTCTCCAACATAGCGTAGAGCAAAAAATACTATTACATGATGTGAAATACAGGATATTACACTTTCCACACACAGAAAACATTAAAGTGTCATTGTGTGCTTGTAGATAGTTGTACTGACGCATGCACTGATCTGTTTTTCTGTGTCTAATGTTATCTTCAATTTTTCTGATTGTACTTTGTAGCACACAGCCGTACCAAAGGGGGTTTTCAAAGCAAGCAACAATATGGGCTCAGGATATTGAGTATAGATTTTTTTCCCCCTCATAGAATATAACAATAAAGAAAATTCGTAACTGCAAAAATCCAAGCTAGTACCAGGAATATTTACAACAGAATCTAATATCAGTTCCCTGTTCAATTTTCGGTACTTTTGTTTTTCTTATGCACAAAAGGATTTATCTTTATTGATTTGTCTTTAATGTTCAGCTGTAAGAAATAACACATGAATCCCCTGTTGACTGTAACAGGCTTCCTTACCTATAATATCACTTGATTGTCTTTGGCTGAAGTTCTATGTAGGCAACCCTAGACAAGCCACTTCTACAAATGCTTTGTAAGGCCTTTTAACTGTTCAAGTAAACTGAATTAATCTGTAATAGCTGTTAGCTGCTATAATGGTTAATAAATTCATAACACCTCAAAAAACTCAACTACACTGTCTTTTATCTAAATTCATTTGAGAGGTCAAAACAAACACAATCAGTGGCAATGAATATGTATACACCTCACAGAGAAAACACATACATTAGAATAACATACTCTTAAATATATATCTGATGTATAAATAATTTTATTCAGCTGCCTCAATTAAGATCTACGTCCCTAATTTAATGCATTTAATTATGATTTTTTATCAACTTTGAGGATGTCAAGTTATCCAAGTCTTTCAGGTTATCGAGGGGGAATTATCCAGCTGAGTTAAATCTCCTCTCCAGTGATTTCCACAGGGAGAGGGAGGTTTATTGGAGAGAGGAGAGCTGCTTGACTTGTGAGTGATGGGAGCAGAAACTCAGCACCAGCTTAGCAACGTGTCTCTCAGAGTAAAGGCAATCTTCGAACAGACCTCAAATTCATAAGGATGACAAACACTGCATCATCTAATTTTCAGATGGACACCCTTGAACTACACTGTACCAAAATGTCTTTAAGGCAAATGTGAATACGGATCCTTTAAAAGGAGAAACACCAGTGACAAAATATGTTCCTTGAAAGAGAACGTTTGCAGCAGCACTGTTAATTGAGATGGTTTTAAAGGTGCCATGTGGAATGTTTTGTAAATAAACAAAACTTACCGTAATTTCCGGACTATAAGCGGCAAATTCTTTCACGCCGTCATGCCGCCGATACATTTAGGCTCGTCACACCAGACCAATTAAATTACCAAACAGGTCACGGTGGACCAATGAAACCGTTCAAATCACCGTAAATCAAACGCACTTCACCCAAATTTTTCAGATTAGTCATTTTGCACGTCAATTCAGAGGGTGCGGCTTATATATAGGTGCGCTCAATAGTTCGGAAAGTACGGTGTGTTTACGTTGAATGTATGTATCTTTCAGGACTGATTGAATTTCCTTCTTCATAAAACATTTTTAAAGCCAATTTCTTACATTTTCTACATTGTGGATTGTTTAGATCCATGTTTGCTAGCTTGCAGTCTTCTTCACCGGTTTTGTGGGTGCATTGCTACGTTTCTTTGATCACTGCCAACTCTCCATCAGCAAAATAGCCTAAAACCATCTGCAAGAATGTGTGCCACGTCGCCTACATGCCCGTGCACATGCATCCTTGTGATAAAAGCAAAACTGGGACCCACATGTAAACAGATGTAAACTTGTGAAAGAAAATGCTCCATAGTGCTACCAAAAACCTTCTTTTTTTTTGTGCTTGGGCCAAAACCCAACAGGGTACCTTTAAGTGTCACTGTGTTGTAATGGATTGCAGCATTTTTAAGGTCAATTTGTCTCATTAGTGGCTAAGGTCTTTGACATACAGACTTACTTTACACCTCCTTCTAATGCAGGAGAAAAGAAACTCCCTACACTGGGACAACAAAGGATTTACATGACTTGTGAAGTTAAAGGTGTGCTTCATGGTGTTGTGCATTTCAAGTCAGTCATACATAAAGCCATTCTTTGCATGTGCATTCCAAGCCACTGTGAAGGCTAAGCAAGGGAGATGCATGTAAAAGACAAAAAGAGTGAAAGACACAGAGAGAAGAGCTGGAGGGGAGTATACGAATACACATCCCTGAGGTCCTCCTGGAAGGTCCTGGTACCCTGGCCGTGTCTCCTTCAGGTTCCATGACAGTCAAAGTGCGAGACTGCGAGCGTTGGATGATGAAGCCTGCGCACGCTGCACCACTCCTGGACACTTCTCTCTCTTCTGCAGCTTGTGGTTTTGAAACAAGCCCTCGTTTCGTGGGACACCATGAGCACCATCTGGGAAAGTCAATAGCCCTGGAGGCACAGACACAGGACACTATAAACAACCACAGACATTGACATCCTGTTGGACAAACTGTTCCAGCGGTGTAACAGACATACCATATCCCTCAACACGTCCATCTTTGAATTCTCCTTCAAACTTCATGCCATCGTACCGACTGAAGACTCCTGTGCCTTGAAACTTTCCATGTGCGAATTCTCCTTCGTACCTGACATGGTGAAAACAGAGCAGGGTGTCATTTGTAACGTTTGATTGAGGACAAACGTTGAATTCTTTTTGTCTCACTTGTGCTCACACACCTGGATCCATCTGTAAAGAGCAGAACACCAGAGCCATGGAAGAGTCCATTCTCAAACTGGCCAGTGTAGCATGTTCCATCCTGAAACTTGAGCTGGCCAACACCATGCCTCCGACCTGGAAAGTCGCACACCATCAGAGTGAGTAATGGCTCGAACTTCAAACAGATAATGGAAACACAAGAAATCCTGTCAAGGAAAACGACCTTGATACCATTTGCCAATGCACATTTTATCTATATGGGTGTCATCATTCCTCATCGAACCACTTAGCCTCCTATGGATTACTCTGTCGTAATAGTGCGTAACACACTGTAGGAGACGACTAGCTGAGCGTGACATTTGAACTTGCAATGTGGCTCTGGGTTTTAAACGTGCTCGGATTTAAGTTTCCTCCCCCCTCTCTGTCAGCTAAAGGTTTACTACTGTATTAGGAGTCCCATCTGCCTCCTGTGTGGTGGGAATTACAGCACTCTAATCCCGCAGGTTTTTTAGCAGGGATTTCTACTTTAGGATTCAGACTGTGAAAACAGTTAGGGAATGTACTTGCATTCCCGTTCTTGTAGCCTATGATCCACTACTGACGCTTAATAATCATGTCAGAGCGCACACATCTACAAGTTTCTGGACAACTGCTACAACTGGGTTACACCCGCAATTACCACACTGGAAAAATGGGCGACGTTGCCTTTGAAGGGCGAAGGAATACAAAAGTTAAAATGATGTGGACAGTGTTTGACCTAAAAGGAAAATCCCCTGGATGGTCCTAGTATTTTGGTTGATTTGGTTTCTCAACAGCAGCTGACAGAGGACTCTCTAAGATTTCCAAAACAGGACCAAAGTCTAATCCAGAAGATTTGACAAAGCCAGAGCTGGTAAATCTGGCTCTGTTCGTCATGGGTTGCCAATGCTAGCTAATTGGGATTTGATTAAATAGCTTCAGCCTGCGTGTCACTAGCATCACTGTATGTCATGCACGGGAGACTGTTAAAGCAGTGAAAGTATCCTCATAATCTTTGCCACAGGAGAACATTTTGCCAACAATTTGACAACAATTTGCATGTCATTCTCCTCAGTAATAGCTATGTTAAATATGGTCACAATTTACCTGAATGTATGTATAAGACCATGTTTAAATACTAGAAATGTACTGTACAAGTCAATCTGAACTTATGTACAGGTATGTGTGGTATGTGCAGTTGGTTACCTGAACACCAGAATCAAAACTTTATGTAACAAACACTGAATGCATTTTCCCAGTTTGTCAGTGACTCACTCTTTCCTTTCTCTCGGCTGATAACTAACATGATGATGTCTTGGAGAGACATTATGAGAACTAGACGCACAGAACAGAAGGTACAGTTGAACTCTTCTCTGTAGTTCATTTGGTGATGCTTGCACACAAACTTTATTTCAAACTGAGAAGCAGGACTTGTCTTGCCTTCTTTCCACTCGCCGTGGTACTCTTCCCCACTGGCATAGGTGAAAGATCCTCTGGTCAGAGTCATGTCACCCCTGTTTTCAACACACAAACACACCCACTGGCAACAGAGCTCAAGGACACATCTATATTGGTGACAGGCAATTTATATTTAAAAGAAAAGCACTTGAAATGTTATCAGAGTGAGAACGGGCATCTGTGAGTCTGTTCCAGCTCTGAGATGCTGTTCTTCAGCCGACCGTGACCTCTGACCTCACTGTGGAGGGAAGCAAGTGAAAAGGAAATTCTCCCTGATGGGATTATTAGTCCCTCTGTCCGTGAAACAGAAGGAGTAAGAGTCTCTTTAGGACAAATTGTTATAGATGGTCATCTTTTGCTCATGTAACACTCACGTCAAACTGGGTGTTTATGTTACAATGGTAACAAAAGCAGCAATCCCAAGCTTCTACTGTCACAAAAAGCCTTGTTGTAAGTGCATGTCAATGTTGCAACAGTTGAACTTTATTCGGATCAAAGGATAAAGGCATGTCACACCAGAACCTTTAGGTCTGTAGGTCTGTTTAATGCCCATTGTATGTATGTGGTGGCGATGGTGGTTTAAGGCCAGTTTAAAAGACCACATGGGCAAAGCGCCTTTTGTATAAGAATAGACTGGAAAACCTGACTGTAGCATGACTGCAGACATAAACAAAAGCTTACTGCATGGTGACCATTTCAAAATAGGCCACTGTTAAGTAGCTCGCTTTCTTTAATACAAATGACAGTGTTGTACTGAATGGCGGCCAGGTGTAGTTTTACCCATGCGGTCGCCACTGTATAAATAATTCATCAGCTTACACCACGACTGAAACCCTCGTTATTGTAAATATTCAACTTAGGCTGCCAATATGTTTCGATCATTGCAGTCTTTACATGCATGTCGCAGAATGCCAATCGCTTTTAATGACAAGCCTATCTAAATCGACTATAAGCTATAACAACACAACTATAAGCCAAAAGCGAAACACCTTAACGCTATAATTTACCTGTACGCTACGTTTGTCGTCTCTGAAGCATGGAAGCCAGCGTTCAAGAGCGGAGGGGCGTAAAAATATGAAAACACCGGCTGAGAAACGTATGCCGCATTCAGGTGATCCTCGTAAACTCCGACATCCGAGTTTAAAATTTAAAGGGCATTCACATAGGCTTCAAATGCGCTGACTTGGTTACAAATGATACAAACATCTGCGGCAAAGCCTTTTAATGACAGTTGTTTTATTTAAACTTTTGACAGGAATGACTGCTACAGCAGCTAGGATTACGTGCAAATTGCACATCTTCCTATAGCCTACAATAAAATTAAAAAGGCACGTTATTTAACTTGCTTCCAGTGGTTTTTGGCCAATAATGACTAAATTTAGCAACTGTTATTAACTTTTATTACATTCCCTTTCTACAAGCCGTGTTAACGTTTTTTGTTATGTTGGAGTTTACGTTGTTGCGGGCTTCAGTTTTAAATTATTATTATTATTTACAATTATTCCGACAGCACACGAAGGCAGCATTACAACAGCTCTATTGCAGTCTGACCGCCGCGCTGTTTCATTGCATGATGGTTGTTGGCTCTCGTTGAAAACTTTCTCTGATTGGCCTAGTGTGCTACAGCTTGGACACTGTGGCAGACATTTTTTTTACGAAAGGCTGTTTTTGGCTATTTTGCTGAAGCTTCTTTTTTCTTTTTTACCTTTATTTTACCAGTAATTCCCATTGACATCAAAAACGTATTTTACACGGGAGACCTGGTCAAGGTATCAGCCATACAAAATCACAACACATCAAAATGCAACTTATATAACATGACATACAAAAATCTGCAATAAAACAGAAGGAAGGCTACTCAAACACGATGGCACCTCAAGAAAACTGCATGCCTCCTTCACCACATTCTTTATGAGAAGCACTCAGCACTACATCTTACAGGGAAGCCTGCAGTTTATTTGGCTGTGTTATGTGTAGTATGTAGGCCACAGACTGCATATAAAGTACACCCAGAAGATGTTTTTGTTAAGTTATTATTATCAATACTACTACTACTACCACCACCCCCATTACGGCTAAGACTATACTGCTACTCCTAGGCCTAATACTACGACTACTACTACTACTACTAATAATAATGTTATTATATAATTAATTATAATTGTGTTGTCTTAATAATAACAAGACTGTGTGGATACTTTACTAGTACATAAGGCTGCGCATACTACTGTTCAAATACTGACATCTGAAAAGCCACTATTTATACTGGTCCTGAAAATTAAATTAAGGCATCAGCCGAATCTCGAATGACTTCAAGTAAATCATAGATCAAACTATTTCATTTACTGCAATATGTACTAACAAATATCCATATTATATTTGATGGAGTAAAGCCCAGCGAGATTACCCTGTTAGTAGTCACTGTGGCAAAAATTGAGCCGTGGGCACATATCAGCCCACTTGTTTACAAACTTATTTCAGTTGTAAGTAGATTAATTATTGATTGATTATTTGAGTCAACTAATCAAGTTGCCACCCTGTTTGCTACATAGAAAACCTGAGGGCTTTGGAGCCCCTGAGGGTCTAGGGCCCCAGAGGAGTTGCCTGCTTGGTAATCCATATTTGGGTAAAGCACAGTTACCAACCTTTTAAGTCAAAACACTTCAGCTACATTTGTTTTGACTGCAAAATGTTTCAATGTAAACCCCACATTATCTTTCTTTTTAAGGAAAAATGCCACTGTTGTTGTTGTTGTTGTTTACATTTAGGGGCTAAACATAATAGATGATTTGTTTATTTGTACACATATTTACATACTGATTAAAGTAGACTATTTGATTTGGTTACTCTGTGTGCCTGAAACCCGTGAGCACCCCTATTGAGTGATTTCCTCCTCGACACGGATGCGCGCGCGTTCACATAGCAGAGCGCTTCCTCTTCCCGTGCTGGTGCCCGCCAGACAAGAACGATAGAAAATGGCGAGTCAGTGTAAAAGGCAGCAATGCACAATCGACAGGCGCGGCTTTCGGCAGGAACTCGACTCTTGGCGACACAAACTCATTCACTGTGTAGGTAAGGATAATGCCGGTCACACACTGTACGATTTTAAAGGTTGAATTTCGCTTCTGTGTGACCGTTATCGGTGTAAATAACCATCTATTACTGGACTCACTCGGGGCATCTCCGAGCGACTTTTTTTGTTTCCTTCTCACGGCAGCCAGCCGGGGCAGTTAGTTAGGCCTAATTGTGTCAATTTGTGACAATGTTGCACTCCTCATTGGGTTTACCTACTGATTTTAATGTTCGTAAATCCAAACTGTAGACTTTAGCTATCTACTGGCGTAACGTTAGTTTGTTTAAAGGGCACCGTGCTTGTGTTAAAGGGAGTGTCTCTCGACGTTTCGTCGGCTAACAGACCCGCTTGCTAAAATGCGCGCTCCCGTGTTATGATACTGTATTTTGGATGGGGGAGGGCGACAAATACCAGTAGTGGATGTTTTCAGTGAACATTTAGCTCACTTGCTTTTCTCAAATCCTGCGGTCGCGCGTTACTGCATTCAGGAAGTGGCTGAGACCCCACTGCGGGGAAAGTTTCCAACGTTACACAAAAACAGCTTCTCTGTAACGTTAGTTAACGATAGCTTCTCAGGCCCCATAAAACAAATAATTAAAAGGCATCGTTGACTTTAGGGTTTCAAGCTCATTGCGATGTATATACATGTGTGGGGGTGGAAGCTAAACTATAATTTTGTGATAGTATGCTAAAGAAAAACTATTGTGGGAGCTTGCAGAATAGGACATAAGATTCAATAAGGGCGAGGGCAAGAAGAGTTTTAGCCATCCTAGTGGCATGGCTTTATGGTCTGTCTGTTGGTCAGTCCATCAATGTGGTTCAAACTGATTTATGTTCCTCTAGCGCAACAGCAGGCCAAAGTTTTCACTTATTCATTGAAATATCTCAATATCTACTAGATGAGATTTTTTTTTAAACAGACATGTTGGGTCTCAGAGGATATGATATGTTCTAATGAGTTTGGTGATCATCTACCTTTTCCACTTGCACCACCAGTAGGTTAATTTTTTCCTCTCTCCAGTGAGATATCTTGGTTTGCCATTTAGTTTGGTACATACATTGATTGTTACTAGCTGTATTCTAAGGGTGATACCCTGACTTTTTCTCTTGCGTGACCAAAAGGGTGACATTTATGTTTTTTTTATTTTATTGAACTATCTCAATGATTATTGGATAGTTTACAGTGAAATTTGGCCCACATTCATGTTCCCCTGAGGGTGAATTGTAAGAACTTTGATCCCCTGACATTTCATAACGCTATCAAAATTAGAATTTGTCCAATACTCTGGTTTATGACCAAATACCTGTAAAACAATTGCAACTGTTGACATGGTAAACTAAGTTGGTTAACATCAGCCTGTTCGTATTAAGCTCAAACCACCAATGTGCCCAAGTACAGGCTCGAAGAGCTGCTAGCATGGCTGTAGACTCTTATTTTTGTTCTAACAATGGGTCATTGGTCTGTGGTGCAGTATATGTACTATTTAGGACAAATATCTAAAATGTTACTGTGTTATGTTACTCCTCAGATGGAAAGTAGTCATAACCTGTCATTTGGCCCTGGTCCACATTATGTAGTTACATTTTAAACTAGTTAAAGTATAGATAAAATCCACATTTATTGTCACAGAGTTATATGTGAGAATATACTTTACCATGGCAACAGCAATATCAGTGCACTTCAACAGCAGCGTGTGAATAGTGCTGTGCAAATACATTCAGAAGGAAGACTCAATCTAATGATTTTACTGTATTTAACCTTCCTGGTTTACAAATGGTTGGTCTGCATAAGTGTTAAATGTGTTAGTTGTGCATATCAAAGTATTTGGTTTTTGCATGCTGTTGCTCTACTTCAAGTGAAGTAAAAATTATTTGACATTGCTTAGGATTGTAGACTTTCAGTTTTTCACTGGCTTTTTTTCTGAAACACTTAAGTAATAAAAAAAAAAATCCTCCGGAGGCAATATGATATTCTCTGTGATAAGATTTATAATTCACCTTCTAATTATTCCGTTTTACACACGTTGATAGACATCAGCTTACATGTACATTAGCAGTTTTACTCCGTTTGACAGAGGAGCTTGAAGAAGAGGGAGAGGCCATTTTTAAATCCTTGCTTTGCGAACCTCCTTCCTGTGACTCTGTAACTAAGCAACAAGCCAATGTGGACACTCTGCACCATAACACACAGATTAATCACACATGAGGAGCAGAGAGCTTGAGAGGAAACATTTTTTTAATTCAGTTTAATCATAATATATGTGATATATTAACTTTTATCACTCATATGGAACAAATTATTTCCTGTATTGACTGATAAAGGCATGCAGCATGCTTCATTAAGGGGTCCTTTCCATATTACGCAGGACTGACTGCTTTTGGCTGGATTGAAAACATCTTTCAAACTTGAATCATGAGGACCAAAATCTATATGCCCACAGATACATTTGTCAGTCCATGTTTTTAGTAAGGGTCTATGTGATATTTATGCAATATGTAAAAATTTGAATGCCTCAACATGCATGTGTGCAGTGTTTTTCCACGTGATTGTTGTCAGAATTTGAAACAGCATTTAAACTGTGACAATAAACTAATTTACGACTTCTGATGCCAGTGATCTTAAAATGTCACATTAAATCAATCTCACTTAAAGTGGGTGCTATGTATAGGTCTCATTCAAATGTGTAAAGTATTTTGCAAGGCATGTATTATGTGCATGCATCAAAATCTTGACATGAATAAAATAAGTAGTTATGTGAAGTTCCGGCAAGCAGTAACACTAAATTTGACAGTAATTATTATAATCTAAGTTTTCCCACCATTTAAGAGTTTTGTGGAGTCCCTAGGTGCAATTAAAAAGAGCAAGTACAGCAAAACCTTTAACACAGATCTGCTAAAGCTGTCCGTTCACCAGTTTAACCAAAGTTTAGGTACAGATATGATGTTTTAGGCATTATATTTGAATGAACATTACATTGTTTGTTGTAATAATAGAGCTATAACTTCACAGATGATTGCTGGCACTTGGCACCACCTGCTTTACTTATCAAAACAAAGTTATGCAGCTAAAAGGCTGCAATGCTAGGTGGGTGAAAAGAAAATGGAGCGAGAATAATAGCTTTCTTACTAGGCACTAGCTTCAGACCCAGGACTGCTCAGTTAGTCAGTTTCGTCTTTATGATTGACAAATGTCCCTTGTGTTTGGGCTATAATTGTGAAGCTGCAAAGTACATGACAACAACATCAGTCTGCGGGCTGCAGAATGGCATATTCTGTCCATGACAACAACGACGTACTTTTGTTTAGCTTTTTGGTGGAGAGGGCTGCACGCTACCACCACCCTGCTGACACTGAAATGAACATTTTGTCTTTTGTGTATTTAATGTGAGCAGGAAAACTGCAGGGCAGAGACAAGGGCATTGTCTCACGGAACAGCAGCAACAATTGTCTGGCTGTATGTTTGCCTATACATGTGTTCATGGTCCATCAGCCCCCAGATGCAAGCTGTGTGGCTGAAAATGTGTGTTCTGTCTGGATTTGGGACAATTTGGACTGGAACAGCACCAGCTAACATTTGCAAATGCCTGGAATGTCAGTTATTCATGCTTGCATTTGACATGTGGGTAAGTGGTATTAAGGATTTCCTCAAACAAATAACAAGCAAATATTGACATCAGGCAGATTGTCTTGTTTATAATTTAAACTTCAGCATGGCCCATTTTCTGCTCCAGCACACCCCCTCTAATGGGCGTTTGGCCCACATTTTCCTAACTTACAAAAAGAACATTTTAATAGTTTTTAAAAGAAATGCATTGTCTTTGACTGTGTGTTTGTCCATGTGTGTGCTCGTGCGTACATCCACCCTTCTTAATAAAAAATAAAATAAATAAATATATATATATATATTTGCTTCAAATCACAGTTTTCATGTTTGTTCTCAAAGTTATGCTTTATGCGGCATTAAACCATTTAACTGTCAGTTTTAATCATATTTTAAGTATTCATGGAGTGTTCCCCCCCCCCCCACTGTAGATATTGCTCAAAGCTGCCACCTCATTGCCCACTGTATACCCTGATCCAACTACTGTATATTGCTGGTAATGAACACAATGTGTAGTAGCAAAATTACTTTTCAAGCACCGCTTTGCTCATGCTCATGTCTAAGCTTGTCTGTTGATTAACAGTTCCTTTTTTGCAGATAGCATTGTAGGCATCAGAACATGCTTCTTAGATGGTTAGGCATTAGGTTTGGTATGTATGTGATGGGCTGACTTGGGATGAAAATAGTCATGTTCTGTAGTAGCTCGACTAATTTGTGCAACTTTGTCATCTCTGCACTCATCCTCGGCCCCCAGCCCCATCTTACATCTTTAGAGCATTGCTCAGGGATATCAGTCACCCTCTTTATACCAAATTACGCTCTCAGGAGCATCAGGATCTGAACATTGGTATGATTTTAAAACATTATGCCATCTTAAAAGATCAAATAAATTACTGATTATTGATTCCTCTAGTGTTTCCAAAGGCTGTAACCAAAAATGCCAGATTTAGCAAGGTTTTGTTTTGGTTGCACACTGATTCGAGCTTAGGGAAGCTCCTGTTCTGCAAGCTTGTCCTCACTGCTTCTGAGATGATGGCATGTACAGTAGTTTCAGTGGGGGATGGGCTGAGTGGGGGTTGATGCCGCACTGTACACCCTCAGCACTAGAGCGGCAGAGAGAAGGGCGGGTCATCCAACAGGAAGAGCGCTGCAGTCCCTTGAATAAGGTTAAATGTTAGCATTTAATCAACATTTTGGTTATGTTTTTTTATTTGTAAACCACAGAACAAGTACGTTCAGAATTTAAATTTGGTTGACTGGTTGTGGGAATAATAGGCAGAAGGAACTCCTCCTTCCAAATCCCTATTACTCTCACAAGTGTGTTTTAAACATTAACATGCATATGATGTCCTGCTAATGGTATGATGAAATTAGACAATTTAGAGATTGAACCCTGAATACATTCACTGGCATCCATCAAGTCCCTTTTTGTTTTGGATCAATTTGGATAAAGTCAGCAACTATGACGTAGTCTTTTGTTCCAGAGAAGCACTCTGAATTTGATAAAACTGCAGATTTTGGGTTGAAGTCTTTCTTTTTTGCAGCGGAATCTCATGTTTATGTCAGTTTCAATTGTCTCACTATTCAACTCATTGTAATGAACATGTACTGTACTTACACAAAAAAATGACTAGAAAGGCTAGTAAAATAAAATTGACCTTTTGAGTAGCTCCACTACTAACCAGCAATAAAGAGGGTTTTATTACACATTATCTTCAATTCACAGTGACGTACAGCATAGTTTACGGTTGGATTTAGGGAGGTTAAGCTGATCCTAGATCTGTGGGATTTCTCTTTCTAAGTGCTAGTGGGAAGGGCAAGGGTGTTACACACTCCAATTCTTTCCTCTTGCTGTCTCTGATTGGCTGGAGATGTAGGTCAGAAGAAGGCTTAAGGCCAATTCGTAGTTTGCATGTCTGTGTGGCCGCGTGACAAAGTCCATGAGGGTCCGAGTGGACCCCTGTTCAGAGTACAGTTTGTGAGTGGACTGTCCACACTACAGCCACCAGACTGTTACAGACTTTTACACTGTGTGTATTTAAAAAAAAAAGCGCTATAAAAGTAAACCGGACGCTTGTTTCGTGAATTGTATGTATACAATGTATTCCTCATCCATGGTCCTATTGTTGTTAAGACGTTGCACGTGCCATTTTCTTTTTTTTTTCGCCTTTATCATGTTGTTCGCCATCTTGTTTTACAGTGCACATTTGTGGTGCGTGTCTGTGTGCGCATACCCCCATTTTTATTAGATATAGAAGCGTGTGTGTGTCTGCCGTGCATGTACCTGTCTGTGTCCACCCTAGAGTTTGATCAAGGCTTAAGGCAGATTAAACCTAGTTGTTGCTCACCGTGAGTGTATGGTTTGTATCAAGGTAGTGGCTAAAACTTAAGTTAAAGTCATTTATCAAGTTAGAATCGCAAACTGCTCAGTTTCACAAAATTTAGATTTGCTTGCTTCTCTCCTCTTTATGTGATTGGTTTTGCCGTTGGCCATAGTAAATCATTTTAAGGCCCCACTTTGTTATTGACAAAACAATCACTCATAAAGTATAGATGTACATTAACTAGTAATGAAAATTGTACAAGCATTCCTAATGGACACTTGTATGAACCAAATGTACTCATCACAAGTGTATGTGTTTTTAAGAGTCTTCAGTTTTAAGAAATACCATTTCTGAATTTTAAATGTCTTTGATGTCATTTAATCAGATTTTATATGGAGTATAGGTTTTGATGGTCTCCAAAGTCAAACTTTACCTAGATCTAAATTTAGGTTGCCATATCAGCAGCGCAAGAAAGTAAAAAATATTTCACTTGGCCAAGAGGAATTTCTCTCCTGCAGGCAAACGCTTGGTTGGAAACTAGTCTCTTGCAGAGATGCTCCAATCTACAGCAGGTTTCTCAAGTGCGTAAGCATAATCGCACACTCTTATCTGTAGGTTTACCTATAACCAAGCCAGACTCAGAGAAATTATAGAGTAGCTATGTAAGAATTCTGACTGAAGAGTATTTTTCTCTTTATTATACATTCAAAAGTAGTTAGTAGTTATGGGTGAAATAAAAGGCAATGTTGTATGAATGATAGGAAAACTCCATTGAACTGTACATATTTATTAATACTGCACAAGAAATGGTCAGGACTTGTGGTTTGGTACTTAGTAATAATAACTTTGTATTCATAATTATAGTATATGGTTTAAGTATATGGTTTTGATTTTTTATTTAATTTATTAGTGGGTGTGTGACAAAGAACACTTTTTTTTTAATTCCCTATTTCCTGGTCAAAAGAGGAAACATAGTTTTTTTAAATTTTGTATACTATTTTGCAGTTTCTAGCAAAAACATTGCTGCTTTCATCTCCAGAACAAAGTTGATTTCATTTAAGCAAAGACTCCTCGATAGGTTATTTAATTTATAATTTCAGCATCCCTCTGAGAATTAAGCTGTGCCTTCACTCGGCTATAAATTGCCTACAGGCATACACAGAATGTATTTTGAGTAAACAAAAAAAAATCAAGCCAATAACGGTTGGAAATAGCAAAATGGTCTTGAATCATCATTCTCCGCATATAGAGCAAGATGATTGGCATGCATGACTAACTCTATCTTACAGTTAAAGTAAAAAGATATGCACCAACTATTCTGCATGAATGACAAAATGTTTTAATAAGGCTAAATGATATGTTGTCAATGCAGTTAGGCCTGTAGGTGTGACCCCACCCCCCTGAATGATGATTGCCTCATTAACCTGATATCTTTGTCCTGACTGTCTTTTCATTAGCCCTCTTTAAGTTTTGATAATTAGGTGTTAAGCCAGTTGGCACATAATACCAGACTCCTTTTTTTCCTTCTTTTTCTCATTGCCGTGTACCTTTACACCTTTTAAGTTTATTATTGTGTCTGGAGGCCGATCACAAAAAAACCCAGATACGTGTAGTAGCAGCTCAATGTTGTCCTAATTCCAGCTTCAGCATAATTAATTGGTGAATGTTCCTTCAAACAGGAAATACCCCTTAAAACCTGAGCATGAATTATTTCTGCATTCAAAAATGCATAATTTATGGCAACTGTAATTAGGTGTATGGCACTCAATACAGTGACATGTTGGTGTTTATTTTTATTCCATTTAATGTGCATTTTAATTGTGGCCTTTATTCACTGTTTTTATGCACATTTATTTTGTAGAGCTTGCATGGCAGCTATCAATATTTTATTCATTGCACATGTACGCAGCTCGCCCATTTCTGGTCCCAAAATGGTTTTGTTTTTTAAGAGGTTTCTGTCAAGAGGTTCTTTTCAACAGCCACTACAACACACCATGCTCGGTCAGTAGGCACGTGTTAATATTGCCTCAAAGTCATAGTTTACACAATGACACATTTTTAAATGCCCTAAACTGAATTCCTCAAGAGTAGTTTGATGTCATTGCGCTGCTCTGTCAAACGAAAGTGGATGACCCACTTTTTCCCCCTTGCTTCTGAAATATTTCAGAAATAGGATTGGATAGCTCCAGCTGAAGTCCTGTGCACTAACCCAGAAACAGACTCATGCTGCAGCTATAGGCAAGACTGTGTTTCACCATTTGGGGGCCGGCCCCCCCGCGGCGCGGGGGGGGGGGTGTG